>CM034147.1:267140403-267240403 GCA_019776745.2 Taxus chinensis | reverse complement strand
CATGCATGTTGTTGGATAGTTACAATCTCAAGTTCAATCACTCACTCTAGAAAGCAAAGCCTACTATGCTTCCATTGACAATAACTCTCTTCATGGCAATCTCGTTCCAAAGAAAATTCACGATTCAACTTTTCCTAAGGACTTTATCATGCGTACCTTCTCTTGTTTTGATGGTTCTGGTGATCCTTATTTACATCTTAAGCACTACTGTCTAACTCTGGCTTCTTACTCTAATGATTGATTATTGTTAAAATATTTTCATCGTAGCCTTGTAGATGATGCTCTTCAATAGTATACTCATTTTCCTTTTAGATCTATTAGTACATATTATGATATGGAATATGTTTTTCTTAAACATTTTATTGTTAACAATGGTCCTAGATTTACTTATGATTGCTTACCTAGCTTTACATCAAGGAAAGAAAGAACCTATTATAGATTATATCTTACGTTCAATTTTTATATGCATTAATTATTATTCCAGCCTACTGATTTAGAAAAGCAATTTATCTTTTGTCATGGCTTGAATCTTGAATTTAAAGAATAGTTACAATATAATACATGTGATTCATTTACACATTTTTTGCTATAGAGTTATTGATCTAGAATAATATTTGATTGTTACACGTGTTATAGATCCTCCTACAGCTTCTACTCCTTCATCATCTAAGGCTTCTTCTCCCCTTCCATCTATTGAGCATCCTCCTTGGTCTCCATCTCCTCCACCTCATAAGTATCCCATCTCCTCCACCGTGCCACATAAGCATCCTCCATATCCTCCACCACATCGGTCTCTACCCAAGACCTCTTTCTCTCCTACTTGTGAGCCATTTCATTTCTCACATGATTCTAAGCCTCATGATATTCTACGTGATTTTCTCGATAAACATATAATCCTCTTGCCATCTAATCAACATCATCCTCCTCATTGCATCGCCAATGTGATCACCCTTATTGTAATTTTCACCGCATCAATGGCCATCGAGACAATGATTGTTGTGATTTACATGATAAATTACAACAACTAGAAGATCAAGGTGTCATTTCCTTTGGCTCTCACTCTCTCGTGAGTGGTATTTTTCTCCTATTCCACATAAGCATGCTTCCACTTCAGTTCACTTGTCTCCATCACCTACTTGCTAAGGTCATCATTCATCCATCACCTAAGGTCATTATCCATCTATGTCCTCCACCTAGCTCATCCATCACAACACCATCTCATTCATGCAACAATGATACTTCTTCTCATTGGCTACCTAATCATCAACATTTGTGCTTCCTTCCACCACATCTCCATGATTATTGGCACCATTTCATTGGACATTCAGTTTGGCTCTTACACTCATGTTGCTACCACTTCACTTTCTTCCACCATCCCTCATAGGCCTCTCAATCTTTGGTAGGTGAATTATGTGTGATCACCTCATTTCCTGACAACACACTCATGTTCTCGAGGTTGTTACATGATTGTTGAGGGATCTATTGCAAAATGAACCTTACATCATTCACTCTTTACGTGTTGTTGAACTTCATGCTTCTATCTTTCTTGCATACACTATCAAACTATTTCCCAATGATGCACTCTTGTTCTATGGTTCATTCTTTATTGTTGAGGGGTCTTATATAAATGAACCTCATCTTCTTACATATACATTAGGGGCATTGCTCTTCTTTCCCCCCTTTCATCGTACTTACACATGATTACCTACATCATTATCATCTTACATTCATTTTATTATATGATTCATTCATTACATCACATCACATACATCTATTCCTATCTATCACATTCAATATATCATCATTATTTCACATCATCCATACTATTTATCATATCATTTCATATAATCATTTACACAATGCAAATCAAATATCTGAAATTAATATATGAACAATAATCATCATATCACATATCAATCAACATCAACACAATGCAATACAATAATACCAAACATCCATCTTTATATATATTGGAAAAAATCATAGTTTCAAAATACAATCGTTGGGGGGCAAGCCCCCATCCATCAATACATCAGTATACATCATAGGTCATCCTCACTATCACTATTTACAATCGCAGAAACTCTAGAACTAGATGCTTCTCCACTCAATCTACACCATTGATTGTGCCTCCTATATCTCTCAAGATGACTTTATGCCACAGTAATGCTCCACTGTTCTGTGCACTGCATATGTCCAGCCTTGCAACTCCACATATCTCACAAAATGTCCTTAGATAAGGCTCCTCCTCCTATAGTGTCCCTCTGCTCGATCCATCTCTCTATGTGCCTCACCTCGTCACGCTCACTCAATAGAATGATACATGTGGCTTCTGATATCACCACTAGGCTCAAATAAATGGGCATGCTCACTCACTAATAACATCTACTCACTCCAATATCCCACCTCCCATGAGCACATCTGGAGGTATATTCCATGTTAATGTATGGATTTATGTATCAATAATCAAAGACCAATATGGGTCACCTGTAACAACACAACCACACATTAGTTACTACACACATTTATTACATATACAACAACTAAATCACTAATCACACATAACAATAAACAATACTTACATTCTACTTGTGTAAATGCTACAACATCTCCATCCTATGGGAAGGGACCTGCCCCCCTACTCCTCCTACTTGGCGCATCACCCACCACATCCACAATAACTGGAAACAATAGTACCCACCTATGAGTTCCCACCAATCGATATATGCTTGGGTACATCCTACATCATCCACCTCTATCATCTCTATGGCTGCATCCACATCATCTAGACCAAAATGTAGTAGTTGTGCTTCTGTGGGGCCGAGTCTCGCTCCTAGTCACCTCGATGCTCTAGTGAGCCTCACCCATACATATGTACTTGGGGGCACATCTTGGGCCATATAAACTTCCTTGACGACACACGCTCTTCCTAAAACAACTCAATCACTCTAGAAAACTAGTCCTCTAGCCATATGGTGTGTTGAATGCGCTGCATGTCGACTCCATCCTCTGCCCATCCATCATAGTCTCTATACGGCCTCCATATGACGACCCCTGGTCTCATATGATCTAACATAGATCTATAAGTTGTAGTGTCCATCCTCCTACTACGAGTGCCTACCCATCTCATCGTGAATATCTTTGGTCTCACCCAATCCACACGTGGCCCACAAAGTGGCATCGATATCATAATGTGCTCATAGGCCCACACAAATTACAATGTGGTGGCTCCAAGTACACCCACATGGTCCTCATGTGCAAATCTGTATAAGTCCTTATATAAATGGGCCAACACACACCTCGCCTATGTAAATCTAGGACCATACTCCTCGATATTTTGAAATATTTCATGCATATTATACAAGATGCGTACTTCGCCACCCTCCACTGTCATTGACGAAGCAATCACCACTACAATGACCTTTCGCAATAGCGGAACATCTGATCTCAATATGGCATTCAGGATAATATAGGTCTCCATATGTACCTGTGTCCCTATAAAATAACGTCTAGATGCTCTCATAGGCCTCTAAGCATCCTCTACTGCCATCACCTATACTCGATCACCCGCAACTGGTAATCACAATATATGATATACGTACTCTAGGGTCACAATCATTTCCCCGGTAGGCAACCAAAATGTATAACTGTCTGCACACCACCTCTCGCATAATGCAATGATCATGGGCATATTATGGGGTACCTCCCCCAATCTCACTATGTGTCATAGGTCGACATGGTCTAGAATGTCCCACTCGACATCTGACAACCCCAAAGTCAACGTACTCAAATACCGCCCTCCACAGAACTCCCTTGAGTGAATATCTCTCTACACAACAAAAATACCACCAAAATCTTGACATTAGTGCCTCATATAGGTTCAAAAACAGTCAATCATACTACCAATATTCATAAGAACATCACAATTGCATAATACACTATTAACTAATTCTCTTGGGTCGCCAATGCCTAGGATTAGGTCACTGGCACCCTAAGAGTAGGTCACTAGCACCTGAAACTGGGAGTTAGTATCCCAAAGGACGCCTACACCCTTGGCCACTACCACCTAGGGTCAGAAACACACAAAAAAATAAAATTAGAAAATTTTCAAAAATCAAAAAAATTGGGCACATTTCACCAAAATTTTCAAAAATAGTCATACGTACCAACTCGTCAGTCATCCGTGGTACCACAAAAACTGTCATCCTCTCAAACCTAGTCATCTTCGTTGCTCTAATCTACAACATCTTCACAAGCTTAGAGCTCCAATTCTAACTCAATCAAGGTTCAATTGAAGTCACTATTCAATTTTTACCATTACTATATATAATAAATGCCAATTGTCAGTTTGACTATAGTTACCATTTGCACACATTATTCCAATTAATAAACGACACACGATTTTGTTCGTATATTGAGCTTCATTACTCTGTTTTCCTCCTCATTTGTGCCATTTGGCTTATAAATTTCTCCTACCACCATACTGTACACATTCCACATTAATATATTCCAGTCTAGAACATTTCCAACTTGACATGTAATCTTGCAATAATTTCTATACTACACTCTATTCACTACTATGCGATCTCACGTCTACTTTCAACTTAGTCCTTGTCATTTCCATTCCTCTGCATTTCACCTAAAGGGGGGCATACAATCAGGATCTCCCTGCGATCTCTCTCAGGATACTAAATGATTATTCGATACTCCTAATACATCATTATCAAAAATATTTCTATGAAACTATTCAAGCGAAGGTACAAAATCATCTCATACAACATTCAACATTGTATACTACTTCAAATTTATCCCGCCTAATGGCCTAATCTGAGGGAAAAGAGAAAAGTCTCGCCATGAGCAATCTATTGCATATATTCAATTTCAAAACAATCATTCAATATTCGAATCAAATCAATCAATCGATACAACATAACATCATTATATCTCCCAAATGACCTAACATGGGAAATCACTTTTTACATCGCTCCCATATGACCTAACATGGAAGCCATCTATCACTATACAAATTACAACACCTGTGGAGTAGGGGCAATGAGACGTCATTACCTTTCTTATACTACTCCTATATGGTTTATTCAACACGGAACTAAACATGGATCGAAATGGAACAAATTTTGGTCCTTATCCGTCTGCAGCGGTTAGACCTTTCGAGGATGTAGTCATAGATGGAGGGTAAAACTATAGACCTCTCTCCCTAACACTCTTCCTCTGGTGACATGATGCCAAAATCCTTCAGTTATTCAAACATTTTACAAAATCGGGTCAGGAACTGATCACTCCCTACCCCCTCAAATCTCCATCACCAATAATTCAAAATCTTCAACTTCTTCAAATTACTCAAATTAAATCATCAATTTCTCCAAATTGGTCCTTATAATGTTTCACCATCTTTATTCATCACCACATGGATCGACACGTTGATCCATGGTTCGCCACGCTATATGTTCTTATATTCTGCGTGTACTTCTGCAACAAGGCTTCTCCATACTTCTCACAGGTATGTTCTTTACTTCCTTTACACTACTTGAATTTCATTCAAATAGCATAAAGGGGGGAAAATGTAGACATAAAATCACGCACACATACTACTATATTACTATGTTAGTAAGTATATTGTTATATATATATGGATCTTGAGTGAGAAAAGTATTCACTAGTGACACAATCCCCCTGTCTGTCCCCTTATTTTCATTGACTTATTTTGTATTGCTCTTTTATATCTACCACTTCTTTTACATCTGTCACTCCCACACTTCTTTCTGGTCAAGTCACAGGGATCCCTGTCTGTCAGTCTTTTCACATATGTCATCATTTTCTCCAAGAAATTAGCGCATGTACCTGGAACACTAGGGGTCAAGTGATTGTGTCCGGATCTGGGTGCTCCCATCCTTCTTATTTCTATCATTTATTTTGACATTTGTGGTTGGCATTTTCAGTTATATCACCCTTATCCTGAGGTCCTAGTTGGCATATTGTGTCACTAATGTCAAAAATCAAACAAGAGATCCCTATATATACACAACATACATACCATTATAAGGGGCTGGCAATTATCAAGGGCTATCTATCTACATACTATCAAAATGACTGCATTCTTTGGGCTACTTATTTTGCATACATTGCATAGGAAGTGGACGTTTTAAATTCCATCCACACATTTGCATTCTATCTATCTTCTAGCCCACTATCTTGGCATCATTGGCACGAGAGAAACATAAGGGCACTATTACACACACAAGCACATAAAAGCTACATGGAGTCTGAGATGTAGTGTAGTGCTCGAGTCGTAAATTCTCTTAGTCGAGTGACCGTCGGGGTTAGTCTGACTCCCCATTTTACATTTTTCTTTTTTAGGATTTGATGTGTTTTGGCGTTTTGTTAGGTGAACATTGTTTTGCAAGTTATTAGGTGAATTCAGGTGATCAACCATTGATACATATATATGATCAATAAAAAAGGTTTAGCGACATCTTGGGTGACACCATAAATTTCAAGATCTGAGTCCTTGCACAGTCACATGCACTCAGAGAAGGTCTCTGGCACCCTGGCCCTGACCCTAGTCTAGGAACCTTGGTCCAACCATATCTGACGACTCTGTAATTTTCTGAGCAGCGTTGTGACAATTTGTCAATTTTTGTTCATCATTCTTGTAGAATAGAATACTTCAGGATTAAGTGAATATCAGCTAAATCACTCTTCTTTCTATCTTACATATAAGGTTTTTATTTTTCCTTTAGTTATTTACTTGTATTGTATTATTTAATCTATGTGACTCTACAATTAGGTTTTTACAAATTCAATATTTGTTAAATCAATGAATGGTGTTTTATAAATTTTGAGTACACAGAAGATTGTGATAGATATGGGTGCAATGTGCATAGATGGGTGAGATGATAAGGTTCCATAGTGCATTGGACATGCAAATGAGTAGGTGGGATGGAAAAAATTAAATGTGATAGGGGTGAGGGTTAGTAAATGAGTGATGAGGTGTCTTTTATCACCATTTTGTGGGGTTTTATATATTTTTAGTTGCTTTTGTGGGAATATTTGATTTTTTGAGATTATTGTGTTTTATAATGTTTTTGGTATTTTTGAATAAGAGTCCTTATACGCAAGGTGCGTTTTCTAATGTCTACACTGTGATCCAAAATATGGAAAGTTATGGACGAACATGTGTAGTTAATGGCAACATTGAATGTGACATTGGTGTGTAGCTGCAAATGACGGTGGAAACTTGTAGAGTGATAAGGGTTTGGTGAATTCTATTGAATGCATTTCTATTTAGGTGTAGATGAAATATTGTCCACACATAATGTGATTATATGCACATTTTTACATGAGAACGATTATTTATCTGTTTGTTGTCAAATATTGATTTTTTAATGTAAATAAGTTTTTTGAAGGGTTTTCAATGTTCAATTTGCCACAAACTCATACCACATTCACATATTGCATCTACATTAAAATTAATAAATATATACTCTAAAGGTTAGTAGTAAATAAAAATGAATTGATAGAGTTTGTGGTGATTTGAACATTGAATACACATATACACTAATATTACTGAATATACATTGACTATAAGCTTGTAATTTTGTCATTGAATGCATTATTTGAAATTACAAAATTATTTTCATATATTCAATATATATTCATTAATTCTTGTATATATACAAACAATAAATGTAATACTAATTAGGTGGATACACACTTAAATAACTGAATATAAAAAAAACTTGTAATCTTGGTATTATTTGCATATGTACTTTGTAGACACCTATATTCTACTTTTGCAATCTTAATGCCAAAACGCACACAAATCACTCTTATTCTTCCCAATTCTGTTATAATTAGTGCTCTTTACTAATAAAATAATGTTTCTTTCCATTTTAGTTGGTTAACAAGCACTCCATTGATCACCAAATCTCTTTCACATTCAGGACGCCACTTTAAGATGAATCGTAAGTCAAAATCCTCTTCAAAAAAGAAAATTAGTGTTTATAAACTAATTATGCCTATTTTGCCCTCGTTTTGGTCAACATGCCCTAGTATTGACTCAAACCCCTCTTCCAACCACTAAAACTCACCCCATTCACCTCCAAAACGTCTCAACAAGTCTCAAAATATTATCCTAGCCTCCTAGTTGACCCTAAGCGGTTAATTAAGGCTTCATACCTTTTAATCACTTGGTAATTCACTAATTGTGATTAACAAGGCCTAATCATGATTAACAATTCTAATCTAATTTGGGGATTTTAGTCCCACATGCACCAAAATAAAAGTTTCTCCCAAAATGAAAACTATAAAAAGGGTGCACCTCATTCATTTATACTGTACACCATGCTTTGATTTGCATCTCATCTAATGAATATAATATATAGCCAAGTTCAATTCTTGCTTAAAGCCTTTAACAGGGTTAGTAGATGGATATCAAAAATGACCAAGTATTCATTTGGAGAGGCAATTTCACCTTATTTGGAGTAGAAACCATAACCATTTGATTTCCCTCTTAGGTATATTTAGGCCCATGTTAGGTAATTCAAGCATATTAGTAGGCATGTTTAGTTAGATTTTGTATTGTTTTCATACTAGTTAAACATTGTTGTAAGCTTCTATATTAATGGTACATTCCTAGACTTAGAACCTTGGCTAGATGGATGGAAATGATGTTAGCTTTCCTTGTTTAGTCATGAAATTTGATTTGTAAAGTTTAGGGTGTCATCATTTGGCACGCCCAGTGGGACAATACCCCATTGCACTCAATTTTAAGCTTTTTAACTTAGTTTAAAAGTTTTAGATTAGTTTCAAGTTTCCTAGATTAATTTCAAGTTTTTGTAGTTTACTTTCAAGCTTTCTAGTTTACTTTTAGGATTTTTAGATTATTTTCTCAAGATTTTTAGATTAATTTCAAAGTTTTAGAGTAATTTTCAAAGTTTTAGATCAATTTCCATTTTTAAAAGTTGTTTCAACTAGAGTAGTTGTAGAATTTTTTTTTCTTGCTTTTTGTAGGATATAAGGAGGAAAATCCCTTTCAAAATTTCCAATAAATCCTAAAGATTGGACCTTTTCTTCAAAAAATTTGCTTTAAAACTCATATTTTTGACCATCTACAGGAAAAAGGCACCTGTGCATGACTGTGAGTGCATGCGCCTCACTGGAAGTGCCTATGCATCATTGACTATGTGAAAGATGACAGAGGGGCACTTGTGCATGAATGCGAGTTCCTGTGCATGACTGCGAGTGCTTATGCATGACTGCGAGTGCTTGTGCACTAGTAGGGGCACCTGTGCATCAAGGTAAAATTTTTTCAAAATTCCAAAACTTCAATTTTGTGATTCTTATCAGTTTTTAAGGGTTCTTAGATGCCGTTTTTGTCAAATTATTGATTTTGGAGTGATATTCTTAACAATTTTTTCCTAGGGTTTGATAAAGGGTCTTTTAAGTAAATTGGGTTAGGGTTTGAAGAGTGATTATTTTTTCATACTTTGATTGAGTTTGGAATAGAGTTGTGTATGCTCTTCTCTTGCACCTAGTGTGATCTTGAGAACCAAAAGCA
Organism: Taxus chinensis; assembly: GCA_019776745.2. Lineage (NCBI taxonomy): Eukaryota > Viridiplantae > Streptophyta > Pinopsida > Cupressales > Taxaceae > Taxus > Taxus chinensis. Next base: position 267,230,826 of record CM034147.1, on the reverse strand, counting down.
CATCTAAACCATTCTTTTTTTCTTAGGAGTAAGTAGGAACAATTATCCTTCTTTGTTTGCTTAAAAGAATAAACATTCATCTTTTTTACATGTATTTAATCTTTTAGTTTAAGATCTTTTTCACTTAATAAAGAAATCAAGGCTAAAATTTGTGTATGCTATTCCCTTGCACCTTACGGTGATCTTGGGAATCAAAAGCAATTTTAGTCTTTCATTAAGAAGTACTTGGATTAATTGGGAATAAACCTTATTTTTGTAAATTTTGATGGTAGTTAGTTGATTTATAAACCTTTTTTTTTGTTATTTTCCTATGATATTGTGAATATTTTTTGAACTACTAACCATTTGTGTGAAGGACCTAACGCTAGTCAAAGAAAGGAGGACCTAAAAAATTTTTCTAACTAAACTTGTGATTGTAGGTTGCCAAAAGGAGTACGAAAAAAATCATATTAAGTCTAAAAGATAAAAAAATACACCACAATCATCACATTGTATTTGTAGGTTTCGGTTAAGAGCTACGGCTCGTTTGCTCAACTAGGAAATAACCCTTTTGGCATAAGCCTTAAGATATAACAAATGGGGTGGTCATAGGAACCCAAAAGTAGTTCACGCAAGAGGGAACCTTGTCAATGAAACATTAAAGTGCTCCAGACTACATACTTGTCTATTACGCCTTGGTGAGATTGGTGTCAAGGATATCTGTATCGCAACCCTAGTGAAAGTATAATAGAGAGCAGTTTGGTACTCATTATACTGAAGGGGGTAAAGTAAATCCAAGATAATCCTTGGGAAACCTTGGTAAATTGAGCTCACTCTAAATATCTTGTGACACATAGAGAGAGAACCACCTATGAAGCTTGCTAGCTTGGAGCCATTGTTTTTGTCTTAGATAGTATACTTGAGTGGTCTCAAAAAGTGACAAATTTTTTAGATTCAAACTCTTGTTTTTCGAATAAGGGAAATAATATCTTAAATTTGAAACCACGTGACATTTCATCACAAAACCTACTTAGTTTCATTTTTTCATAGTTTTTCAGTTGTCTTAAGGCAAGGTGAAACTCTACCAAAATAACACCAAGTTTATTTCAACACCACTTGGTCTACACCCTTATTTTCTTATTGCCCATTTTTGTAAAAAAAGAAACAACATATACGGATACCGCTAGATATTGCGTGTCCACCACTTTTTAATTCTACTTGCGTGATTATGTTGCAATGCCAAAGCATAAGTGTTGAAAGTGTGCATAGTAAATACTCATGATCTAGTAGGCCCCCTTGTCTAAAAAACCCATATTTGAGACTTATTATCATCGTAGTTAGGTGATTTCATCCTTGTGTTTTTTTAAGTTGTTACACTTCCCACATTGTAGCCATACAATCGAGATATTTACATCTTGTTTCCATTGTGAAATTAAGCCTCAATCTCTATATTGTAAAGTTACGCTGTTCGCATGCATAACAATTTCTTGTTATACTTAGGCACAATTTTTACATCCTAACTTTGTCTTGAGTTTTGTGAGTGTTGAGGATACATTGTTAGCATTGCGATAACATCATTTTTACACTAGAAATCTTACTTTCCCAAAAGATTGGTTCACGTGTCCAAATAATGTCATTATGCTAATCACATTGTTATCATCCATTTTATGAGACTTGGACTTTGTTAGTGTTTAGAAACTGGTTTTTAGTATATCCTGTTAAAAGACCACATCAACATTCCCTTATCATTTAGACCTTGTTTGTTGCAAACTTGACCTCATTGGTGATGTTGTGTTGTCGATATTTGGTTGCAAACCTATCTAGATGAAATCATAGAGAATAAACTATTTGGTGTAACTAAATTTTGAGTGTTGTACGTCATTGTATTATTCTAAGGAAAACTTGTGTCATATATTACCTTGTTAATTATTCTTTGGTTTGTACGTATGTTTTGACCTAACACTTTTGTGGCTATCATATAGTCACCTTGTTTTAACAAGTTAAGGTTGTTACGTTGCACAAGTTTGACTAAAGTCCCTTTTTAGTAAACCTAAGTGGAAATTCTTCACGTCATATTTCCTATCTCGAGTATGCCTACTACAAGGATGGGGTCTTGAATATTAGGAACCAATATATTTGGAGGTGACAACCCTCTTTTAGAGGATAATATCATGGTTGACCATAGTGGTGGAGAGGAAGATTCTCCTTGTATGAACATAGAGTGTCATCCCACCAATTTTGACGATTACATTTTTCAAAATAAACATGAGGTTGTTATGCATGTTATGGAACTAGGAGCTAAGTTACCTCCCCCATGGTGGACTCTTCTCTCATTTCCACAATGGTTCATGGAGAAGAAGTAGACTGACCTCATCGTACTGTTAATGAAATTTTAAATCCAGGTAATGCCTCTACTTTTGCACGAAAGAATAATGAGAAAGTACCATTTGAAAACAACAGATATTATCGAATACCTCTTATTAAAATTTGTTGCGAATACCATGAAGAACATGTTCATCATGCACAACCTCCCCCTAATGAAGATTGTAATGAAATAACCATTCAAGAGGTTATGTTAGAACAACAGGTCCAATCTCTTACTCGCCAATTGGAAAGTTTGGCTTCGCATATACAAAAGGAACAACCAAAAGTTGTGAAACAAACTATACCAAAGGAAAAACCTAAAGCTTCGTTTCACGAGTTCCTAATAAACACTCGTCAACGGGAGACACGAAAGTATCCTTATGAGGAATTTTACACCGAGAATTAGGGTGGGCATACACCTAGGCTTAACCCTTTGTATAGACCTACGCCACCACCCATGTAAGACCAAATCTTCCACCAAGAATGGTCTACTATGAAGAATGCCCTTCAAGCATTATAAGAGGGCCAAACCGGTAACAATAACTAGAAGTATCGGTTTGATGAGTTATGTACCTACCCTTTTAAAAAATCCATGCTATAGGTACCTTTCCCAAGACATTTTGATTTTCCAAAATTTGATAAACATAAGGGAGAATGTGACCCTCGTGATCATATAAAAGACTTTTATATGGCATGTCAAGAGGTTGCATATAGTGACAATTATCTTATATGCATTTGTTTCCATGAAGTTTAGGAGTAACGAAGCTAGAATGGTTTGTGCATATCCTTAAGGGATCCATATCAATATGGCTAGAACTAGTAGAAATATTTGTATGACAATTATCTTTCAATATAGAAAACAATGATACCATGTTAGATCTCTCTAATGCCAAACAACGAAATGACGAAAACTTCGCTGTGCTTTTACAAAGATGGAGAGGGTTAGCTAGTCATTTCCCTTGATCCTACCTGAAAAGTAGTTGATAGGAATATTTTTTCCAAACCTCCATCCAAATATTACATTCCACTTGCAAATACATTGTGGCAACACATTCAAAGAGGTAATCGAAAAAGGGAGTCAAATTTAAAAACCTTGTTAGATAGGGGGAATCTAAAACCTTTCTCCTGCAATCAAAATGATTCCAAATCTAATGACAAACCAAAGTTTTTTCGTAATAAGAACAAAAATTTCATTGGTGATGGGATAGTATACTCTAAGAGGGTGCAAGCCATTGATAACCACACACCTTTAAAGCTTGCAAAGGGAACTCCGTCTATGGAGTATAATAGTCATACTTTCACTCTTCTATTTGACTCAATGTCATCAACACTAAAAAAATAGATATGATTAATATAGTTAGATATCCTAAAACTATGCCTTATGAGAATGACGTGCCTAAACCATCATGGTTTAGAGATAATGAATATTTCTGATTCCACCACGTTAAAGGTCACAAATCGGATACGTGTTTGAAGTTGCAACACTACATCGAAGAATTAATCAAAAATGGTGATGTGGTGATGGATTCAGCCACTCCTAACAAATCCCCCAATACGAAGAATTTTCCTAAACATAGTTAGGAAAATAATTCTAGTTATGTGTTGAATGAGGAGAATCATTTTGATTCTCTCTTTGGTTGTGTAGATACACCTGTTGAACATGTTAACACGATAACCCTTGTGATATCCCCTAGACTATCTATGTCTAGGCATGTGACAAAAAAGACTTATTATCACGTAGTTCTGCATACTTATGACTATAAGGAACCTAGGTTTCAGTATTCCCATCAAAAGATGCCTATCACAACTAGACCTCATTTGGTTCTTTGCGCTAGAGAGCCCATTCAGGTACCCTGTTCCCCACCTTTATCTCATAGTCGGTGGTATGGTTTGGAAACTTATGATCCAAATCATTGTTCGAGTTCCTCCCACTCTTCTTTTGACTCAGATCCAAACTATTTTTCTGATTCTTCAGATTCACCTCGATCTTTTGAAAATTCTCATCAAATCTATTCACCTCATTTGAATCTTGAGTCATAATCCTCCCTCTCTTCGCAAGAATCCCTTTATCAATCACCTAAAAGACATCTTCTTCTTTTGAATATCCATGCGGCCCCAAGTCTTGCTACTAAAAAATATAATTTGGTTCTTGAGCCACAATCCTCCCTTGCTTTGCAGGACCTCCCTTATTCACTTCCTCAATGACCCCTTCTTCTGTCGAAGAGCTCTCTGATTTAAAGTCCTTCTAATCAATAATCCAAGTTGACTCCCATGTCACATTCATCCATTCAACCTCCTATGGTTGAAGAAAAAATACCTCTACTGACTGATTCATCTCAAGATGAGGAGATGATCATGGAATTCCTAAGGTTACACGATGTCATTCCCCTAGAGGATTACAATCAAGGATTTAATCTTGACTTCGATACACTTGCATATTGGGAAGAAGAAGTTGATTCCTTTTTTAAGAACACTAAGGAATATCCTAAGACCATTGAGGAGGATCTTATCTTTTCTTCACATCATTCTTTATCTATCAGGATTCCTCCATTGTAATCCCACCTTGGGTCACCACTTAATAGCCTATCATATGCTTCTATATGTGGGGCACCTCTAAGTAGCCCTTCATCATGTATGTGTGGCTCACCCTAAAGTAGCCCCACATCATCTATATGTGGCTCACCTCCTGGTATCCCATCTTCATATTTTCTTGGGCCACATCCTAGTAGCTCATCATCATCTATACTGGGGGTACGTCCTAGAAGTCCCTCATCTTTGATTCTTAGGCCACATCCTAGTAGCTCATCTTATTATATATATGGGACACCTCCAGGTAGCCCTTCATCTTCTATTTATGGGATGCCACTAGGAAGTCCTTCATTTTCAATCTTAGGGTCACATCCTTGTAGTCATTTATCTTCGGTCTATGGTACACCTCTTGGTAGCCAATCCTCTTCAATTCTTTGACTGTATCCTTCACGTCCATCATCTTGTTCTTATATCAATGATTGGGGAAAACCCACCATCATTTATCACATCAATTCTATTTGTCCACTTTCTTCTCTCACTTCTCGAGATTAGATAATTCACTTATTAGCTCAAAGGAAACTAGAATGGTTCCTTCACCCACCTACGATTAAAAATTCCAAGAGCTCCAAATCTCACAACAATTTAAATAATCTTAAAGTTCAAAATGCAACGTGCGTAAAAAATACACATCAACGCACCCATCAAGTATGGTGTAAAGTGCAGAAACCTCTGGATAGGGACTTCAAGATCTCGCATGCAACATCCATGTTTTATGATAAAACACAGTCATCTATTGAGTATGAGCTCACCACGATCATTGAGATCGAGGATAATATGGCTCTTGATAAACAAACACACCTAGTCTTCCTTATCAAGGAAATTGCTAACATTGTTGTTAGATCTTATCAGATCAAGTGACCTTGTCAGTCCCACCTTTCAAAAAATATAAAAGTACAAAAAATTAAAAAATACTTCAAAAAAATTTCAAACGTACAAAGATCAAACGTTGCAATCAGGTATTGCATACACATGGATGTTCTTTCTTCCCTTTCTTTCTCTTCTTCTACAGGCGTTCCTACCATTTTCATCCCTTCACTGATATTTTGGTTAGCAAATTCACACGCATTTTGTGACATTTATGTCTATGGTATCCATTTGACCTTGGTCTTTTATCACCTTGGTAAATTAAACAACGACTAACCTTTTAGAGATCCTATCACAATCTATATATATATATATATATATATATATATATATATATATATATATATATATAACTTGTTGCGAAGAAATTTTGGATATATTTGTTGACACTAGCCAATATTGTCATCACAATCACTTTTGCCTCCTTCCATTAAGCCATCAGTGGTTCTTAACCCCTTGTCAAGCAAGAGAGCTAGAATAAATTTGCAAAAAAGCAAAAGAATCAGTTAAATCAAAAAGCATAAATCTAAAAGAACAAGCAAACTAATATATAACTCTCTCTCGGGGTATTTCCAATAATCTCTACCGAGGCTATGGACACCTGATTGGAAGTAGAGCAATGTTGTGATTAGAATCAAATGCATCTTCGTTGGGTCTATTGATGCTTGGTTGACAGTGGAGCAATGTATGACTCTCCTTCCACAATCCATTCAAAAAAATCAACTTTGAAAAATAAATCATTCCTACACATTGGCTAGGGTGTCTTCACTTGTTATATGTCAAATCTCCCCTCTAAGAGGTGATAAATTTCCACATGCACACACTATATCTCTATGAGAAAACAAGATTAGTATGTTACTAAGTGTTTTTTTGGACCTTGTTCAGAATCTTACTCTACTCCATATCTTGTCTCATGATTCATGCCTTTGGCTAATCACTTCTTCATTGCGAGGCTTATAAGCTACATTCACAACATTCACATTTTTCTTCTACTTAGTTCATAACATCCATGTGTATAATATTGCCTTTTTGTCATGTTGTTGGCAACCTTTTTCCCCTTTCACAAAAACAATCTTCTACTTCTTTCTATCATGCACTTCTTTCCCAGCTTATGCTAAGGGCATCCTTTCTCCTTCCTAACATGTCATTGGGTTACATTCATCCATGTGTTGAACATATATATATATATATATATATATATATATATATATCCTATGATATATATCCCATATAACGTTGGGGGCATATTGTCCCTGATCTTCAAATTCCACGCACATACAGAGGCATTATGCCTTTGAATATTCCCATCTAACGGTGGGGGAAACCACATTTCTTTGTTTTCTGTACATAGCTTCTAAAAACTTATAGAAAATAAAAAACATTAAAATATGTTTCAAAAATAAAAAAACATTCAAATATGTTAGTCAGAAAAATCAAAACATCCAAATAAACATGAAAAACCTAAGAAAATTGGCCAAGCAAACTCAAAAGCCAAAAAAAAACAAAAAACAAAAATTTATGTTGGCATTGCGTAGTTCACTTTGATACCTTTCCAACGCAAAAATAATAGAGTTGTTTTGATGTCAGGAGCAAACGTTATGGCCTTTGGAAGATAGGTAGTGCATTCAGTGTTGCACAGGTGCCTAAACGCCCATGATGTAGTCAAAAACTTCAAAAATGAGCTAAAAAGTGCCAACACAGACACCCAAGCACCCTTACATCATGCACATAAACACCTAGGTGCCCTTGCATCATACATAGGTGCCTAAACACCCTTGCATTTCTTTTCTCCCGCGTAAGCGCCTTTTCTCCCATGTAAGCTCCTTATCACACATATTGATATCAATTGGTCCTAATTTTATAAAATTTTATTTCAAAAATCCAAATTTATCTTGTCATTGTGTATTCTCTTCGATACCTTTCCAACGTAAAAAAATGGAGTCATTTCGATGTCGAGAGAAAATGTTATGGCCTTTGGAAGATAGGTAGTGCATTATGTGTTACACAGGTGCCTAGGTGCACATGCTGGAAAATTAGCATGCAAAACTTACCAAAGTGGCTTAGCATAGGCACCCATGCTGGCCAACTACAATGCAAAAATCACCAAAGTGGCTCAGCACAGGTGCCCAGGTGTCGATGCTACCTCACAAAACTCAAAAACTCAAAAAGTATCCCAACACAGGCGCTCCCTTAAGTGCACAGGTGCACCCAACATTGCATGGGCCATACCTTTTGCTCCTGACATCGAAACGAATCCATTTTGTTTTGCGTTGGAAAGGTATTGAAGAAATATACACAATGATAACATTAATTTTGTCTTTATATTTACCAAAAAATTATGGTTTATCATTTTTGAAATGGTTTGCATACAGCTAAAGCTTGTATCACTTGCATTATCCTCAAGATCAAAATTGGTCCTCCAAAACCATATTTCTGACGTTCTTGCTTGTTCTTGTCTCAAACAACATGTGGATCATCGTGATCTACCTCCATTAACAAAGTTGGGTCTGCTTATTATGTCGGTACTCCCGTGCAACAGTGCGTTGCCAGGTTCTGTGTCATAATGCACGAATGCTTTCCATGGGACTACTTGTGTCCTCCATTTTTCCCTCACATGTGTTATTGCTTGGGGCATCATTTTTAACCCTTTTCGTTACAACACATACATTTGGGAACTGCAACTTGATAACAAAAACATTGGTACAATTGTCTTGAATGATTGTTTGTTTGAGTAAATTTGATTGTGCTTGTTTCTCTGTTAGGTTAGTTGGTTTACTTTCTCATATTGCATTGCATTGTGTATGTTGACTTGAGTTAAGCATCATTTTAATTTCTCGTATTGCATTGCATTGTGTATGTTGCATGGAGTTATGTAGCAATGGACAAATTTTAGTAATTTATTTTTTCATATTATCTTACATTTTTGTTCATTTAAATAAAGGTCGATGATGTAGACCTAGGGGCAAAATGATATAAACTGGTTGCTTATGGAAAGGCTGGATGCAAAGGTTGGATTTGTCCTATATTTCTCCATTAATCATTTCTTCTCCATCGTCATTTATTATCATTACTAATTTTTCTCCTAAAAAACTCACCTGAGGCATTAAACAACCACGTTTATCCCTATCATTATTCCTTTTCAATACCTAAGGGTTTCACGCCTGTTCTAACCTATTTTATTCTATCCATTTCAAATAATATTTTCGATCATCGATTGACTTCTTGTATCATCCCATCAACACTCGAGCGGGCATCCTTCATCTCGTTATTTTTTCTTCAAAAATTTACCTGTTTTACACTTGTCTACTATGTTTGAAGTGAAGTCACTAACTTCACCTCAAACAGGGGCAAATGTAGACACCTAAATTCCACTTTTGCAATCTTATTTCCAAAATGCACGCAAGTCACTCTTATTCTTACCAATTTTGTTATAATTAGTGCTCTTTACTAATTAACTAACGCATCTTACCACTTTGGTCGATTAACAAGCACTTCATTGATCACCAAACCTCTTTCGCATTCAGGATGCCGCTTTACAGCAAATTGTAAGCCAAAATCCTCTTCAAAACAAACAATTAGCGATTATAGGCTAATTAAGCCTATTTTTCCCTTGATTTGGTCAATATGCCCTAATATTGGCTTAAACCCCTCTTACAACCACTCAAAATCACTCCATTCACCTCTATAACATCTTTGCAAGCTTCAAAAGCTTATCTTGGCCTCCTAGTTGACCCTAAGCGATTGATTAAGGCCCCACACCTCTTAATCACTTGGTAATTCACTAATTGTGATTAACAAGGCCTAATCATGATTAGATATTCTAATCTAATTTGGGGATTTTAGTCGCACATGCACCAAAATACAAGTTTGTTCCAAAAGGAAAACTACAAAAGGAGTGCACCTCATTCCTTTATACTTTACACCATGTTTTGATTTGTATCTCATATAATAAATATGATATATAACCAAGCTTAATCCTTGCCTAAAGCCTTCAATGGGGTTAGTAGATGGATATCCTAAATGACCGAGTAGTCATTTGGAGAGGCCATTTCAACTTGTTTGGAGTAGCAACCATAACCATTTTATTGCCCTCTTAGGTGTATTTAGGCCCATGTTAGGTAATTCAAGCATATTAGTAGGCATGTTTAGTTAGATGTTGTATTGTTTTCATACTAGTTAAGCATTCTTTTAAGCTTCTATCTTAATGTTATATTCCTAGAATTATAACCTTGATTAGATGGATGGTAATGGTGTTAGCTTTCCCTGTTTAGTCATGGAATTTGCTTTGTAAAGTTTAGGGTGCTTTCATAATCATTGCATGAAAACCATATAGAGTGGATTAAAAAGGCTCTAAAATTTGAGTTCACTGGATGACCAACTTGGTGATTCGAAATAAACAATAATATATTTAGAGGTGTATATTTAATGTGTGAATGCATATCAGACGATGAAAAAATTAGACCATTGTATTTTATGTAATGTTAGTCATTCTAGTGTAAACTTGTATGAAATAGTTCAACGTGCATGCATTAAAACACCCTATTTTATGACATTTACTACAGAGTTCCAGTTGAGTTCGTGTCAAATGGAAGGTTAAATAGGAACATACACGTAAGTAAGTCAATGTGGACTGGAAATACTAGAGTTCGTGGTGAATGGAAGGTTAAATAAGAAAATGCTAAAAAACAACTCAATGTAGACTAAAAATACGTTTGTAATCCTAGTATTGCTTACAAATGTGCTCATATACCCAGGAACATAAGTACATTCATTGTATTTTCAATCATTTCAATGTACAGGGCGAAGGAGTTTTTAGTTTATGTACTATGCAATTTCAATTACGGTAGGGTGTATTTAGTTGACATATACATGTATATTGAATTATTTCAGTTTATATGTGTAGTTTGAATGCATTTAGGTAAAGCTACAAACAATCAATATATAATGAAACTATTGAATATACATTATATACACTTGTGTAAATTTTGCCTTTGAACACATTGTTTTCCATGACATAATTACAAGCGTATATTCAATCATTCAAGTGCTTAGGGTAGAAATAATAGTTGGTATGGAATAGTTGAATTAATTTAGGTTAACGTGGGGTGTATTCAGTTTATGTAATTCGTTACTGTCTTTAGGGTATATTTAGATTTTAACTGCCTAAAAAACACAGCACTTTTGTATATTCATATATTATTTAGCTGTTATGTTGACCGACACTCAATGTATTTTCACATATTCAATGTATATCTAAAAATTATTTAGAACAACACACATTTGTCAGTTGTTATGGTAACTGACTGAACTCAAAAGTATATTTGCTAATATAAGTGTATATTCAATCACAATACTCTACTTTCTTAACATGTACTGAAATAACTCAATATACTGAATAGAAGAATATGTACTGAACTAACTCAATATATGTTCAGTAATTTCAGTTCACATTAAAAGTTTGAATGTATAGTAGAAAATGAGAAAGTTATAACCGTATATTTAAATGTATGTTCAATAAGTCTAGTGCATATGCAACTAGTCAATATAAAGTTAACTGTGGATATTCAAATATTAACTGAATACAAAAACACAACATTTATTTATATTAGAATATTCTTTAGATGTTAAGGTAAGTGATTCACATATTCATTGCTTATGCAAACATTCTTCACATAGTTAACATTTTGTCTATTTTTCTAACATTCTTCACATATTCAAACATTATTTGAATACTAAAAAGGTAGTTATCATTTACCTTTTGAACTTGTGGGCTCCCAGGAAATTTGAATTTGATCTTTGTCAACTATGTTATCTGCTAGTTCCAAGCTCTATCAATTGTTGAAACAAATGGCTTGATAACCTTATTCATCTAATATATAAGACCGAATCCTATTTGAATTCATTTTTTGAGATTTTGGAGGAATTATTCAAATTTTGGAGGGATGGTTAATACTTTGCATTATGTCATAACATTAATTTTGCATTTTTTAGAAAAATGACGTGTCTAATACAAATTGGTTGCAGGTATTGGCTTTAATGATGTTGAAGGTGGTAAAAAAAAACAAGGGAGGATTAAGCCTTATGCAGACTAGACAACTGCCTAGGGTGCCAACAATCGGGGGGCACCTAAATCTAATTTTTTTCATTATTTTTGGCTATTATTAGAACTTAACATTACTTTTTAACCTAAAGTCAAAATTAATTAATCCTTTTATTGATATATTATAAAGTAACATAAATTTCATGCATACACATAAAAGTACTATAATGTTTTGCAATTAAAAATAAATATTCATATTTTTAAGCTCATACGATTTTATTGGCATTTTTACCTATTCTCTAATGTAGATTTAGATAATTCACGTGTGTTATTTTTTCTCATAAAATGTTCAAGTGTTTTTTTATAATTTCACTTGTGTAGCTAGTAGAGACATGTATAATTGAAACAAAGAATTATTTAAATTTATTCCTAATGTTTTGTGGGAAATGTCTCTTTTTTATTGAGGAATTAGTAGCTTTGGTCCAAATACCACTCTTCACAAAACCATGGGAGCTACCTAAGAAATTTTATTGATTTGCAAAAAAAAATATTTTGTTCAATTTTGAGTCCCACGATCCACTTGATATTGGTAAATAAGACAAGTAACCAACCTTGTATAAAAAATTGTTTTTGTTGCCTTCTGAGCACCTCTTGTGATAATTCTCTCCATCCATGGATTATTACTTAACCTTATTTGAAAATTTTATATGATATTGTTATTTCTTTTTCAAAATTAGTGTTCTATGTGGGAAAGCCTCCTGCCTTCTGACAGTGAAGGAGACTGCAATGGCCCAGATGAATCGGTTGACGAAGCACGACACAAAACCAATTCTACACGTGTCCTCCAAAAGCAGGAATGTCAGAGACAATGACATGCACAAGGTGAGCCATTCCGCGAGGGAGAAAAGCAGGACAAGTTCCGGAGTCCTGTGCGGGTGTGGGCATACTTCTTCCATCACGAACAATAGACGAGTAGGGTGTCTCCTTTCTTTGTCAGTATGTATGAGCCCAAAATAATTTAAAAAAATTCTCTTGCAGGGCCCCGAAAAAAGTTTTATAACATGCATTGTATTGAGGTCTTTGCGGGCGTTCAGGTTGCCTCCTGGTGTGGGGTTCGAGAAGTGGAAGGTGATCAAATTGAGGTCTGTTTGATCCGGCAGGGATCGATCCTGGGGCGGCAAGGACGTAAATACGTGGATTTTATGACCTTGGAGTGCAAGCTCGCGGTGGAGGGTTCGCGCGTGACGTTCCATGCCACTAGCTGAGGAACCGATGGGCCATTTTTTCACAAACAGGGTGATTTTTAGTGGAGGAGGTTCCGGGTTCAAGTCGCGGAAGGCAAGTGCGTTCCAGGAAGTTGAATATTCCTGCAGGTCACCTTGGAAGGGGATTCGACCCGACGACGTGGTACTTATTATTGTGCAGGGGTTCTAGAAGATGTGGGTGTTGGAAGAGGAGGAATACAGGAAGAGCCATGGTGTGTAGAGGAGAAACGCAAGGATGACTAAGAAAGCCCATATGATATACCAGTTGAGCAATAAGGTACCACTCTTGGGCTTGCTGTGGATTTGATGGTTGCCATTGCTGCTGCTGAAGCCCATTTCTCTTTCCTTCCTGGAAGACGAGCCATGAAATTGATGCACTTGTGTCTGCAGTACCTATATTTATGTTGAAGAAATAGAGCTCTGTAAATCCTTTTCTTTGTTGATGGAAATCCATTTGACACGTTAATTTTGATTGGAAAATTATTAGTTTTTTTTTGTTGGAATGGATTCCTATGGAATGTTTTCGTATGGATTGGTGGGTTTATTCAATTGAAGGGTCTACATAAATTATTTTATATGTCGTTTTTCTATACCGATAACTTAGTTAAAGGATCTAGTAAATTTTTTACTGCTTGCCAATTCCCATGGTTGCAAATTTTTTTCTTGATTCCATATGACAGCTCTGAAGATCTCCATGGATGCTCTGCCTGTCCTTTTGCACTTATCTTAGTTTCACAATTGTTTTTTTCATTTTGGAATTCTAGATTGTATGTTTTCAGCAACTCTTACCTTTGACGATGCCTTATTTTGAGAGACACTAGGACATGGGATCACAATAATGGTAAGTTTTGCAATTTGTTGACAGTCAGTTAAACTGGCGTTAAGATTTTGTAATAAGTTCCAAAAACAGAATGTTTGCGAACATTAAAAAAATGGACACTAGTAATAGTACACTAGACGGTTCCGCATGACAATGATTTCAGCCTTCATGTCCCAATTCCTCAGCTCATCTAAGGTTCCCGTGACCAAAACGTACAATCCTAGCTGTCCAGCCCGATTGCCTTTTTATTTTGATTCATTTTTCAAATTCAACTGTGGTCCTATTTCCTTACAACTAAATGTTTTATGTCTTGGAGCTTTGTGATGCAAATGAAAATTGACTGAAGTTCTGGTGCATTCTCCTCTGGAATATGGAAAAATAGAAAATCTCCAAAACAAACCCTGCCTCAACTGGAGACTGCTGTGATTGACTGCTGACTACTACTCTATACCAGTTTCAAACACGACACTGTGGTGACTGTCAGAGGATTTCTAAGCTCATTTCCCTCAACATAAATCTTTCATAATGCCAGCTCTCTCTTGTTAGCCATGCACAATGTTTATTCTCTCTAACACACTCAGGTGTCCTACACTTCATTCATGCCCTCGAGTTAATTCTAAATCTCTATGAAATATCTCCATACTTCACTTAATCTTCAAGATTATTGCAATTGTTTGTTGTCTATATGCCTGGTTAGTAAATGTCCAGTAGCCATGGCAAACATGGAAAGTGCTATGCACACTAGGTTCCATTTCTTCCTGTTTTTACTTTTCCACAAAATTTTCAGTTTTTTAAGCAGCCGCAAAACTTCCAGCAGTGTTCAACTTTGACCAGGCTACTTTATCTCCCTGAGGATTATTGATTCTTCCGTTCTAACATGCATTATCCATTAATCTCTCGTACCATAAATGAATAATTGTAAGCAGGAAAACATCAATATTTCATTCCATTATTAGTATGATGTATATTATACATAGCTGTCTAGTTAGGTGCATCATTTTAACAATCGAAACCTTGAATGTCCAAAACTATCAAAGTTCCACCTCATCAAAGTAGAATTGATTAACTAATATCTCAGTTAGGTTTCATAAATCTTGTATAAGCCCCAGATATGGCATTGTTAAAAGTTTGCAATAGATACAATTTAGGCGCACAGTCAATTTGAACAGCTATTCAGACAAAAAAAGTAGGAAAACAAAGCATAATCCAAAAGAATACGTAAAAGAAAAGAACTCAAAAACCCAATACGATTAATAACATTACAATAACTTGAGATAGTACATTAAATGAATTGACTGAATTACATTCATAATAAGAGATTATAATTGACTGTGTCGCATTAATAAAAGATTATGCATACGTAAATTTTTAAACTCACACTTGCTAACAGTCAGCTGCACAGATTTTACCCTACCCTCCTACTTTATCGATACACATTTTCGCTTTTTCCTTGCCTAATCAAAATCAATATATAATTACAATTATCGAAGTGGACATAGTGTACTATTGCTAGTGTCCACTCTTATGAGTCTCACCCATCCTTTTCTTCCTAATAGCACCAAGTCTGACAGGAAACGGAAATTAATTGAGCTTGCTGGACTAAGTCAGTGTTTATTAGTTTAATTGTTGCTCGTTTACTTATATTTGTGTTTAATGGTTTAAGTGTGAATATCTTTCTTTCACAATCCCATTAACTCTTGGGTCTCAAAGTAAAAAAGATCGTTGAAACTATGTTACTTTGTTAATGTGTTGCCTTTCGCATTTTCATAAACTCATTGATTTCTGGTATGCATTCTCTGTTGTGGGAGTGTTATGTCCTTGTGAAACGTGTGTACATTTTTATGGACTTGTATTCAACTACTTCCAATGCTTTTTTTGAATCATTTGGCTTTCATCATTGTCCTTACCTTTTCAATGGAAACCCTCACGCCCGCTTCCAGATAGATGTCTAGCAGAAAAACATAATGTCAAGCATTTTTAGGAACCACCTTAGACATAATAGATACTGTGAAATAGCAAATACTTGTATCCTTATATTCTTATGCATTGTGCAAGGACCGAGAAAACAATTCCACGCAGCCACCGTAGGTTTAATTGGCATTTTCACAATAAACTCTAGAGTTTCCTCAAGTTAGTCGTCGGCACTGTCATTTTTTCAAACACTTTCCCAACGTCCAGCAAACAATAAGAGTACAATATATGGTTTAACAATATAGTAACTCATTAATTTGTTATGAGTTATTTGATTATCAATAATATATGTATATACATAAATGCTTAACACATTGTGTATATAACATTTTCTTCCTTTTTATTGTTTACGGTCATTAATTAGAATATGTTTACATTATATTTGTTAATAATTATGCCGACAGGCATATACATTTTACATATATTGAGTGAAACATTTATAAATTCTTCCCCATTCACCATTTCACCACACCTGGGCTTAAAAAACATGCAGAAACGTGATGGGGCCCATGGTCTGGGCCAATCACAAATTCAAAATAAATTAATTTTTTTTTATTAATTCTGTGATTGGCCCAGACTGTGGGCCCCACCAAGTTTGTGTGTGCTGGATAAGGATCGCCATTCACCGTAGCTGAGAATGGCAAGCATATTTGTAATGGGGGAAAAGTGGAATGGCAGGCATCTTTATAACGGGAGGTAAGTGGGAAACACATGGCAAGAATAAAGAAACTGTTATTGTGTAGGGGTTCCCGACTACCTCCAAATGTAGAAACAATTGTCTTTGTAGCATGGAGGGGATTTTGTAATTTATTTGTGGTGCAAGATGCGATCTGCCCTGTCTCAGAATGTAGAAACAGTTTGTATTTGCAGCTATGATTTTCCTTGGATTGTTATTTTGGTATTGTGAGAATCTTACAAAAATCCAAACATCTATAATATTATCTCTGTGCAAGGGAAACTTGTGATATATCACACATGTTTCATTTAATTTCAATGTGATGGATATTACTTATAGATATGAGTCATGGCTACAAATGGAGGTTTCGTCTCAACTATTCTCACTCATCCAGACATTTGAAGTTAATATCGTAAGTTTTTTAAGTTCATTACCCTAATTGCCAATATTATTATGTATTCTTGATTTTTATGGGTATTAAAAAGTACCTACACTAATAGCAATAATTTTTTTTTGTTTTTTCAACCCATGACGATGACAACATAACAGAGGTCGTTGTTCATACAAGGTATGAAGATGAAGAGCCCCGAACAATTGTTCACAAGGATTTTTCTATTTTGAATTTAGTTTATTATTCACAAGGCATCAATTACACCATGCGCAACACATTTCTAGCATTCGTCCAAGTCTATAGCAGTCGTGCTCTATTCTTCTCCTGATAATCATGAATGCCGAAATAAAAATGCATGGTTTGCACAGGAAATGTACTGAGGAAGGTCATTTATAGGGTGTGTTATCCCTGCAGCTTAGTTGTTTCTTTCCTTGCACCAGGTTGTTCAAATAATATTTTTTTCTGATGCAAATGATAAATATAAAACAATATATAAAGGTGCATGGGAATCGTTGAAGGACGAAACTAAAGATTTATAAAAAATTTGTTCAAAATTTGTATTTGTATCTTTCTTGGCACACTCCACATAAAATATTTACATTAATGTTCTTATCTAAAATTATATTGATGTTTTTATGTTTATGTTCATCTTGAAAAAAAACAATGATGAAATCATGGGATTACACGGCTTTATATTTCATGCATGCTATATAATCTTTAGATATTGTTGTTTATATATTCTTGTCAGTAAAAATTTTGGTAAACTTTTAAGATCATCGATTCACCCGATCTATATAAAACATATTGATAAGTGTAAGTATATGTTAAAAACCTTTGAAATGTCTGCAGAAGTGCAGAAGCATGAAGCCTTTGTACTATTTCAATTGTTAGGGGATTGTCTATGATGATGAAGATTGATCAATAGATTTGAACTCTTGAAAAACTATGGAAAGAACCATTGCTTTTCTAGTCTCCACCTCTTCCAGAAGAGTGTAAATTCTCCCAAATTTTAAAGGATCAACACAAAGTTCGCCATATGGCTCACGAACAAGAACTACAACCAAAAAAACAACATGTCGGTAACGAAAATGCCAGCCTTCAACATTCTCAGTCAGGCAACGACAAACAGACGACCGCTCTTCATGTTTGGATACTTTCCATATTTACTCACAGGGCATAAATTACACTATGTGCAACACATATCTAGCAATCGTCCAAGTCTATAGCAGTCATGCTCTTTTCTTCTGCTGATAATCATGAACGTTGAAATAGGAACACATGGTTTGCACAGGAAATGTACCAAGGGAGGTCACTTGTGGGGTCTGTTATCCCTGCAACTCCGTTATTTCTTTCCTTGCACCAGACTATTCACATAAGTTGTTTTTGTGGCAAACTCTAAATATAAAACAATATATATAAAGGTGCATGGGAATCGTTGAAGGACGGAACTAAAGATTTATAAAAAAATTGTTCAAAAATTGTATTTGTATCTTTTTTGGCACACTCTACATAAAATATTTACATTAATGTTCTTATCTAAAATTATATTGAAGTTTTTATGTTTATGTTCATCTTAAAAAAATTCAATGATGAAATCATGGGATTGCATGCTATATAATGCTTAAATATTGTTGTTTATATATTCTTGTCAGTAACAATTTTGGAAAACTTTTAATTGTTTCAATTATTAGCAGATCGTCTACGTTGATGAAGATTGATCAATAGATTTGAAATCTTGAGAAACAATGGAAAGAGCCACTACTTTTCCAGTCTCCACCTCTTCTAGAAGAGTGTAAATTCTCCCAAATTTTAAAGGATCAACACAAAGTTTGCCATATGGCTCATGAAAAAGAACTACATCCAAAGAAGCAAAATGTCATTAACGGAAATACCAGTCTGTAACATTCTCAGTCAAGCAACAACAAATAGACGTCCGCTCTTCATGATTGGTAGCTTTTCATGCAGGTTAACGAAAGAAATTTGTAGTGATATTTTTGCTATGATGTTTCGGGGGTTGTACGAACTCTACCCTTACTCAAGGTTTGCTCATTTTACGGAAAATTAGAGAATTTTGGAGTTTTTTTGTCTAAAAAAAATACAAAGGTGCATATCATTGATTTTGATGTGGTGGAGGGCTTGTAGTGGCCACCATTAATGGAAGCTTTGGCATCTCAGAAGATGGGATTGGAACTGCTTCGAATCAGTGCAGTCAAATGGGAGGACAATGAGGCCGATGGAGTTTCTCTCCATAGTAGGCTCCCTCTGACCTGCAGTTGTAAAGTCAGCATCAAGCCATGTTGACACCACGATGGATTATTTTTGCGGCATGTTAAAATCTCTGGAGGCGGGGCTGTCGGAGGAGAGTTTGGCGAGAAGTGCGATGGAACCTATATTCATCACTCCAAATGTTCAGAGACGGATTCTGAGGAACATCAAGGGATCAATTTATGGTGAGAAAATGGGCGAGGTTATGGAGAAAAATAGGGGATTCAGCAGCGCAAAGGTGAAGATGAATGAAGAGAGCATTCAACAAGCTTGGCAAGTGGTGGCGTTGAACAGAGGATCCATGGTTTATAGAGTTGAAAATAATTACAAAAATTACAATGATGATGTCGATGAAAATGATGATGGTGATGATAATGAAAATATTAATATAATATTAAGAAGTATAATAATAATATTTTTTTTGCCATATTAATATTAATACTAATAGTAATATATATTTTTAACAATATTATTTTTAATAATTTATGTTTATATTATAAATTACAAAAATCTGATTCAAAAACCCTAAAAGGTCTGAAATTGCAAAAAACTATTCACCTCATCATTTTTGATCAAACACTCTTTATTTTTTCAAATATTTCCACATTACATTGCCTTTATGACTACGCAATTGGTCCTCACCCCTTTAGAAGATTCACAAATATGTCTTGTGATTTTAGTGACCTAGGGTTTCACAATAGTTCCCTAAACTCCTCTTCCTAGTACAAGTGGATGCCTATAGATCTAGAAGAGAGCATACCACACACACCCTCCCTCGTCTCCCACTTTTGATCCTATTTCACATCCCTATTGTAAAGATGTTTTTCTTGGTGTCCAAATCGTGTCCATTTGTTGCTCTTGTACCCCATCATTTTTTATTCTTTACATACAACTATTCTTCATGTCAACTACATTTTCTCAGCAGCACCCACTGAGATATTTAAGGAGCCCCCCTTCCATGGGACCATGCCCTTATTGGCCGAAGCGGAAGGCTTTGATTTGTGTTTTACCTTAGACGTACAAGAATTGCTGCTTGTAGTCGTGAAATTATGCTGCTGTAGATTTTCATGAGAGGTTGAGTAATAACTCTCTGTTTGTGATTCCGTTCTCCATGATCACACCTTGTCATTTAAATGAAGCACATTTTCTAGGCATGATTTGGATTTATTGTATGGAAAATGTGACAGAGGAAGGAGTTGGCCTTGATGAAACATATCATCTTCCAAGCCAATGTTATACGTCGATGAGCTAGAAAGGTCGAGGTCAAAGTTGAAGTCGAAATCCTAATGGTGTGAAGATCCAGTGTGTTATTTGAAAAGTGTGGAAAGATGGTTGATAGTTACTCTGGATGGACATCGAAGTACACAAAACCAAAATCGCTGATCCACTGCCACATGTAAGATCAGGGTTCCACTCTTTTGCAGACATCATTTTGGGAAATGCTTCTCGACATTCGTAATTTTGTCCCTTTTTTCCAGGATTGGAAGCTACTTATGTCAAGAACAAATTCTTTCCTTTCTGAACAAAAAATCCTTCAATTCAAAGATGTGTGCCATCTCTTTTCTAGACATGACTAGGTGGGCTACCACAACCTTCAAATGCTAAAGTCCCTTAATTGTCTAATTTCCAGATCTATTTCTCAGAACACCAGGGATGATGACTTAGGGGAGGAATATGATGATCAATTACAACACAAAGCTCTTCTTGGCATCAATCAGAAAGTAATGCTTCCTGTAAATTTGTGGGTCGAAACAGATCTTGTGAGTGGTGCTACCAGAACCGACATCGAAATTGCTTACAAAAGCTCCTCCGTTCCACCTGCATTGCCTTCATTTTTTATTGTCAGATTTGACCGATACATGGGACCTCTTTGGGATGCACACAACCCCCTCGTTGTGCCCATTGCACCAATTTCCATAGGCATCCGAAGGCAGTTGTTACTTAATATGGATTGGGCATTTTCCACTCACAAATCTCAAGGCCTTACAATGCAGCGAGCCACTGTTTCCATTGGGGGTAAAGAGAAAAAAGGCTTGACCTTCAAGGCCATTTCGCGGGTTCCCTTGTTATCATCCCTTCGTATATCTCCTCCTTTTTCATTCACCAGGTATTCCAGAATGTCTTCCAATCCTCTCCTTTAGTCACACTTGCTAGAGGAATCCTATCTGCGTTCACTCCCTTCCTCACTACTAACCTCCCACTAATAGTCGGTACGCTTTCCTCACACTCCTCTTCGTCTACTTTATTTCCTGCTCCTACTTTTCACAAAAATTCATGCTTTATCTACTTCATCAAGCACTTTCAAATTTCTCCATTCCGCTCCATTTCGATTTCCTTCCTTCTCTTACATTTCCTTTGTTTCGGCGTTTTCATCGCACACTTCACGTGTGATTGCTAGTTCTTATACAAATTTTAAAAAACGATAATGTACGTAGCTTTTATATTTATTTGATAGGAAAAAAATATTATCTAAAATTATAAGAAGGGCGTCCACCTCACTTATCGCCTAGGGCACTCCTAACCTTTAATTCGGCTTCGAAAAAAGGTGCAATTATGAGCAAAACGCTGGAGGAAGGAGAGGGTTTTTTAATATAAATTTACTTTAGATTTGAACAAGACAACTTGACAATGGAAAAATATTTTAAATGGGAACAAGTTTGTCCCTATAGATAAATATCTACACTTGTGATTACGTATACTTGAGTATTTATGAAAATGATGTTGACATTTTAACGTTGTAAGACGATTCTTAATTTTTTTTTTTTATGGGCACTAGATGATTCTTAAATTGAAGTCTCAAACATTATTAAATATATATTCTTTGTTGCCAATGTGTCACATATTTTGTGTCTATCAATTATGCAATTTTTATTAAATATCTTGAAAATATCAAATTTGTAGGTCCCTCAACTATATTATTACAATAAAATTTATCCACTTAATAGATCCCACCCTCTCTAATAGATGCTCAACTATTTGAGATATATGTTCCCAAAACGCGCCTTTCCTCTAAACTCTTAAACTTAAACAAGGACTGGGATGCTTCGTAAATCCTCATTTGGATAAAGATTCACCATTAATTTCATATTTTATGCATAGAAAATTCGCCAATTGTCTGTACGAAGAAAAAAACAAAAATAGAGGGCCGATCTGGTAATCATCCCCACGAAGACAAGCTTCATCATTAATGCCTGGGCCATTGAACCGTTGGATCCCAGCGAAAACCCAATAAAATCGAAGTAATCAAGATCCAGATCATGTAGCACAATCATACAAAAAAATTCAACTCCCAAGCAGCAGTGTTAGTTGTGGTTATGCCAAGAAACACAAAAAGGGTTGCAGATAGACTATATACAATGGAGTTTGTGGGCAAACCAGTGCTTACTGCAATGCTTCAACTGTTGCTCTCGCTCATCTGCCTCCTGTATGCTCTGGTAACATTTATAACGACCAAGTTACAGGGGTGCTGCCCCTGTCCCTGTCCCTGCCACAGAGACCTAGAAGAAGAGCTAGAGAAGGAGAGGACTGCTTCAGCCAGTGCAGTAGAGCAGGCCATGGCCATGATCTCCCGCCTTCAGAAGGAGAAGGCGTCCCTCGAGATGGATGCTCGCCAGTTCCGCAGACTTGCAGATCAGAGACAACTTTACGACCTCCAAGCCATTAATTTACTCAAGGAGGTTGTGCTCAAGTTCGAAAGAGAAAGATATGCTCCTCAACAGCACATTTCTTTTAGTTTTCCTACTACCCAGGATGAGGACCAGAGGCCACTGCCCAAGGTATGCCCAGCTATTAAAACATATTAGAGCATGTGTTATTGTGAGATTGCAATTCTGTTTAGAGAACGCTTTGTCATGAAACTCGCGTTGATTATCAAAAAACTTACATTAACTCATGTTGAGAATGTTTTGTCAAAATACTTCCATTGACCCTTGCTGAGAATGTTTTGTCAAAAAAACTTGCATTGGTTCAGTTTTCTTATCTTTGATTGAAGGATAAAAATCTTGATTCTTTGGAAACTTTTAGCATTAGTTGGTATTAGGTGCAAGAATACTAGACCTTGTTTAGCTTAGTGCCAAGGAACTTTTAGCATTAGTTGGTATTAGGTGCAAGAATACTAGACTTGATATTATTATAAAGGACATAAGGAAACTGTTTCGGGACTTTTACAGAGATTAAACTGCTGCCAGAAAAAGCACAGCGTGCCCTAGACAGCGGGAAAACTACAGAGGCTCGTAACTCTCCAAATACCGGAGCAGAAATTAAGGGTCTTTGGAAATAACAGTGACAGATATAAGAAATAGTATTTCCACTTTCAGATCTGGGAATGGCCGACTGGAAAACCCTCCAAATAAAGGCTGCACCTTCAGATCTGGAAACGGCTGTCTGGAAAACCCCCAAATAAAGGCTGCAAGTCACCACGCTTGGAAGAGGGGTTGGTAATTGATGGAGGCGCCTTCAACGAGCTGCCACGCCCTGCCCAAATGGCTGCTGTAAATCTGATTTGGAAGCCCACTGATTATCTCCCTCAATTGCCCGAAAACTCCCAGAATCCGTCCTCTGAAACCTCTGTTAATGTTTCTGCTGCACGACCTGAAAGCGGCTTCAAAATGACAGACTAGGGTAGATATCTCACTTCCGAAGAATGCCCTGCTAGCTAGGGACGGGTCTGTCACCACCGAAGCTAGGGTCCCTGTGGGATTTGACTCCACAAGCTGTAGAAATGCAACAACAACTACTGCACGAGAAGGGGTCAATAAAATGTATATGCAAAAGTGCCTTTCCGTACTCTCCCCGCTCCTTATATACATCCCACGGCAAAAGAGCCCCAATAGACCCTAGACGCATTGCTTTCCATGGAGGGGTCAATAAAATATAAGACACTAAAGTTACTTTTTCCCGTTTAAGTCGCCCAGGTCCAAAGTGACCCCCAAATGCCAAACATGGATAATAGTACCTTGCGGCCCCTTCTCAAAAGCCCCCAGCGTCTACAGCCCCTTGGGTATGACTACGGCTTGGACTCGATTTGACCCTTAGGCCTTTGGCGTAGAAAAAGGGGACATTACATCTCCCCATAGCTCCCAGCGTCCACAACTCCTTGGGTCTGACCACGGCTTGGACTCGACTTGGCCCTTAGGCCTTTGGCGCAGGAAAAGGGGACATTACAGGAACCAACTTTGCACGAGACTTGAACCCGGCATCATCCTTTTATAATATTTCTTGGGATTTGTACACTGGTGGATGGTGTGACAACGCACTTTACTATCATCCAAACCAATTAGACTACAACAGTTTTGATTGCATTTGTCCATATTGAGAATGTTTTGTCAAAATTTTGGGATTCACCCATATTAACAAGGTATGCCCAGCTAATGCCCGGCTTTATTAGCATGCTAACAAATTTACAGATTATTGAGGCATGGACTTATTGTGATATTTTAATTTAATTTATGAACAAATTAACTTGACCTATGTTTGGGGGCTCTATTGCATTTTATATGGGCAATTGTTTTTCCTAGTGGGTTTTACCAGTTAGTAGTGGGTTGGAAGTATTTATTCTTTAGGCATAGTGTGGTGCATTCTTGCCTATGACAGTAGGTGTCACCACTTGTTTTCTAGACCTTGAAAAGATTTCTTGTGAACTTGGCTTTTGTAATTGTAATTTAGTAGGTTATTGGCACTGCTCTAGAAAATAACATGATCGGGAGGAACTCTGTATCAGCAATCATCTTATCACAAAACAAAAGAGATACGCACCAGTACACAACAATCGAGCAATATTACTGATAGAATGTGTTTGGTTAAAATAATTACTGTGACTATGTTCGGGGACTCTATTGCCTTCGGTTTGAATTTGAATTTGAATTTTTATGTGTACTTGGTGGATATTTGATGTTAATAAATTTAGATTGAGTTTTTTTGGTTTCGTGCAAGAAGTAGCAAATTTGAAGTATTCAAGTCTCAGACTCATTTTTTTTGCCTGCAGACATCTGAGTGGGTGTTACTGCTAGTACTGATTTTGTAGCCCTTGAATATCTATTTTATGGAGTCAACTTCAAAGTTTAGTATTTGCAACTAGTAGCATATTTGTTCTAGTTTGTAAAAGAATGCAACAGAGAGGAACTCTGCAGTGTTAATACCCTCATCTTGGCTACAGAACATGTAAGCGACATAGTACTAGAGAGAGGTAGGATACACATGATAATTTTGAAGTAGTCAAGTATCATATTGATTCTTTTTGCATACAGATTTGTGGTGTAGTGCATTTTTGTTTATGACATAAATTGGTGTTGCTACTGATTTTGTAGCCTAATATCTTTAGTATGGACATGGCTTTAGTTATTGTAGTTTAGTAGGGCATATTGGGAGAAATTTACAAAAGAACATTTATTTAACAAAAGATATCTTATCACAATGCCAAAAGAGGTACGTACTTGACACACAACAATTAAGCAACTCTTTTTCTTATTTGATAGATAAAATGTGGTGTTCTATTGGGGTTCTCATCCATTGTAAAGCTTTTTGAAATAAGAAGAACACGGAAGAGCAGCACAACTAATCTTGTGACATCAACAGAAAACAAAGCCACAAGCTGCAAGAACCCATAAGCAGGCCAGAGCAGATCTAAAGGTAAAATTACCCAGACTTTTGTTTAACGTGAGAACCATCCAGCAGGAAGAAAGCAACTTGCCATGTTCCTTTCTTCTTTTGACTTCGGTTGAATCATGATCAGAGGACTCCTTCACTTTGCCCTCTAGACGGAGAGGCCAAACAGGAGTCACACAACCAGAGGGATGAGAGACCAAATCAGCTGCTGGATGTTCTGGCAAAGTGCCATCATCATGTTCTAACTTTCTAAGAGCAGGGGGGAGGGTTCCATTGAGCCTTTACTAGGAGCCCCAACCTCAAGAGCCACTAAACCACAATGAGCCTCAACTGCAAGAGCCACCAAACCACCAGGAGCTCCGGTTGCAGTATCCACTAAACCATTAAGAGCCCTAGTTATGGGAGCCACTACACCATTCGACGCCCTGGCTGCGGGAGTAAAACAACCAAGAGCCCCGATTTCAGACACACCCAAACCATTATGGGCTCTATGAGAGGGAAAGGGGAGATTCTGTCCTCCGAGGAATGCAGGATTCACCATCGGCTATAGTTATCTAAGTCTTGGGGAGGAGAGGATATGGAGATATGGTTTCCGGAACAGTAAAAAATTTCCCAAAATTTGGGGAAGGGGGCGGGACGGCTATTAAAATGAAATATAATATGTCGAAATTAATTGTTTTACCTTTATTCAACGATTTTTAGGGTGTTTAAAGCTTATTTAACTGTTTAAGAGTACTTTTGGGATTAGGGTTCAATGTTTGTGGTAAAAATAACAGCTTTTTATAGTAAAGGTTTCAGATATATTAATATATATATATATATAAATATATATTAAAAAAATTGCAAACGTTCCCCTCCCATTCCCATAAATGTTCAGGACATTACCAAAATCTAGGCCGTGCATACCAGCATAACACTGCCCTTAGCCTCCAAATCTTTTGCAATTGGTTCCATCAAGTGGTACAGTGGTGGTGTTCCTCAGTCCCTTGCCACCAGGTTGGAGGAGATTTCCTACCCTTCCTCCTTTTACCTCCAGAACCAGCAGCCTTATCTGCATTCCTCTTTGGTTAAACAGCTGCCAGATGACTGTGTGAGAAGCAGGTTCTGCACCTAAAAGCCATCCGCTCGTAATCTAGCTTCTGCTTCCAGACCTGATCCTCCACCCTGAGCCAGATTTCAGTAGGCATGCCATTAGTGAAATAAACTTGGACGCAAAGCTTGCAAAAGTTGTAATAGGTTGTTGAAGTATCATGGGAACAGAAGTGGAATTTGACAAGGGCATATCCAATGGACAGCAAGCTCTTAGGGTTCAAAAACTGCAGAGGAAGGTTTAGGAGTCTAACCCAGAGCAGAACATAGGAGATGGTCTCTATAGAGGGATCAAACAAGGGGAACTAGGGATGCATACATAAGCCAGCACCCCCCAAAAATAGGGGCCAGCCCGGAGAATGAGGTCCATGTCCTTAGAAACATCACACGTCACAATGAAAAGCACGTAGCACAGGGGTAAATGAAAATTTCTTTTGCCAATAAGGGTTTCTGGGCTACTAAAACCCAGTTCTGAAGGTCAGCGAGTCTAGGCCAGAAGCCATTGAATTTGCAAAATGCACATCAATCCATGCTCCCTGTAAAAATCTTCTTGATCAAGTGCCTCCAACCCAATCTCTATAACTGGGATGTTTTCTTCCACATCCACAATAAAGCGGGCACCAGACAACCAAGGGGAAGCAGCAGAAGAGGTTGCTGCAGGTTGAACCAGAGCATTTTTAATGGAAAGGGAATGGCTCTCCTGCCCAGCTGGAGGAATAGGGCAATTCAAAAGAGGATCTGTGGGCTGCAATGCAGAAAAGGAAGCACCTGAAGCAGAATGTGCAGGCAGAGGCACTGCCAATCTGCCCAACACTGCACTCATCAATGGATGCTGGCCTTTTGCAAATCTTAGCTTTTACTCCAAGTATTGGAAAGGGTTTACAGAGTGAGGAACTTGCGGGGAGCGGTCAAAACCTGAATGGCTAGATGTGGGAATGGGAAGATCCAAACAAAGATGAAGGCGAGCTAGTGGCAGAAGGGAAGGACGTTGGAGAGCCAAACAGTCACCTTATAGCGCTGTCATTGATGTTCCAGCCATAAATGCATAAGGAGGCTTTTAAGCAAATTCCCAACATTTAGGATTAACAGGGATGGGCTTTTAATTTTTTTGCCATCCTGGAAACTCTGTCCCCGCGTCTCGCCATCCCAGAGTCTTAGGTAACACTGATAGAATACACATTATATTAAAATTAAAGCCAAAGAGATACTTAACTCATAGAGCAATAAACAATGTTAGTACCAGAGAGAGGCATGATGCTAGTAAATCGGACTAGACTGATAGAAGTATCGGACCTGATTCTTTATGTCTGCAGTGTTCTGGTTGGTGTATTTTTGTTCAAGGATTTTGTAGTTCTTGAACATCTGTATCATGGAGTTCACTGTAGTCATTTTCAGTTTAATATCATATTAGCTACATAAGGACATAACGGGAAGAATTTTTTACGATAATACATCATATCACAAAGCCAGAAAGATATCCCCTTCAACTTTAAACAATCAAGCAATGTCATTAGTATGGTTACCAAGTCTGGCTGGATCTGCACAAAATCTGGCCAGATCTAGAATTTTCAGCTGGCCCGGATAAATTCGGTCCAGTTTGCCCTGTTTTTTTCTAATTTTTTTTCACTTTTTTTTTGTGATAACAAGACTCCCAACACCTTCATAAATTATTTAATACCAAATATATTAACATTTTATATTACATTATTAATGTTTTTCTTCATATTAGTCAAATTTTGCGCATTTATAAATTATGCTTATGTATAATTATTAATATGTATATATTCCGCGTTGAATTTTTCAGAATATTTTTAAAAGTACTAGATTTTTGAATTTTTTTGCCCTACTGAACGGCTCCGGATTTCCAGACTTGGTAACTATGGTTAGCAGCCCCAAAGTTGTGGTTGTCTGATCCACACTTAAGTATAAGATTCATTCTTTATGACTGCAGAGTTCTGGCGCAGTGCATTTTTGTTTGTGACACAAGTGGGAGTTGCTTCTGATTTTGTAGCCCTTGAATTTTTTATGTTATGGAGATAATTTTGTAGTTTTAGTTCAATAGAATGCTGGTGTTGCTTCACAAATTATTATATCAATATGGGTAAGTACCACAATAGGGAGAAACTCTGTACCAAAATTTGTCTTATCACAAAGACAGAGATGCCCACTTAACACACATAACAGTTGAGCACGATTCTAGTAAATTGAATAGCATGAAAATTCTATTTTAAAACAAGAAAATCTGTGGCTTCATATAGCAGGTAACTAGAATCTAGATCAAGTTATGGACATTGATGTGAGCTAGCAGGCTTATATTCTAGTGTTGACGGAGAAGAAACATCAACAATTTCATCATATGACTCTTCCAAAGGTGATAGATCAAAGTGGAAATGTCATTACTATAAAGAGCTTGGACATTTCAAGAGAGATTGACAGAGAGACATCACGACTTGGCAAATGGTCAAAAGTGATTTTGCATTTGTGGCATCTCAAAACCAGTCAACTGAGTCTACAGTGTGATACTTTGACTCAGGTGCATATTGACACTATACGTGTCAAAGAGATTGGTATGTTTCTTTAATTGAAGATGAGAATAGAGTAGCGAATTTGTTTCTTTAGGTGATGGTTGGATGCACTATGTTAGAGGATGTGGAGATGTTCGTGTTAGATTGAACAATCATGTTAGTTACACTTTCAACAATGTTTGGTATGTTCTTGATATGAACAAAAATATTCTTTAAGCAAGATAACTAAGAATCCTAATCTTTGTGTATAGGGTGTTAGATGGGCAAAGAAATTTGACATTCGTTCAATATTGATAAGGCATGGAGAGCCAAAGGAGTTTTGGATCTAGTACATACTGATCCGCATGGTCTAATGAAGACACTTAGAGTGTTTGGGGCAAAATATTTCTTGCTATTAGTTGATGACTTTTCTATGTTTATTTTTTGAATAAAAAGTTTGTTTTTCTAATTTTTTAGCATCGAAAGCATTGGGAGAAAAACAAACAAGTAAACAGGTCGAAATTCTAAGATCTGATAATGGAGGTGAGTTCATCTCAAAATTGTTAGAATTTGCGGAGAGAGAGAATAAACCGAATAAATGTGTAAAGAATGATTGAAGAGAAAACCGGAATACACACTGTACAAATGGGTTGTGTGTCCGGGTATTTATTATGCAAAGACGGTTACAAAATTAGTTAGCGGTTACAACCACATAACCATACAAAACAATTATAAAAGGGGAAGTCTATTCATTTATTCCTACACCCCCTCTTAAGACTTACCCTACATAACTCAAAAACAAACAATCTAACAAAACAGAACTACGCAATCTTCAAACACTTTCACTTTGAAAGCAATGCTATGATAAGGTAGGAGTCCATCAAGCTGCTTCGTGAAAAACGTGACTGTAAATTTATAACTGCAACTGTTATTCACGACTATATAAATTGTATGATGGTGCTCTTGATTTTTCCTTGCTCCTCGACCCCAGTAATTTTTTTTTTTTTTTAAGTCCTTGCGATTTCTTTTCAAGCCACGACCGTATTTATTTGCAATTTGCGACTATATTCATGTCTATTTTTGTGGTTATTTTGTTTTTATATTCATACTTTGTGGTTAGTGTTAGCAATTCCCTATGCATTAGGCTAGAATTTCTCAATTTCTCTATATTTTTGGCATGGCTGAACCCAAGTTGAATCCAAGGCCAAAAAAATTGCCATAACTACGAATCCAGTTCTCCGAACCCGAACCAAACCCGAATTGGTAACTTAGTTTAAAAGCAATAGTTTGATAGTATTAATAGCTCTCGAGTTATGATGTGTTGTATATGGACTAAAAATCAAGCACTTTTTTTTGACCTTTAAAATTGGTGTATACTGTCTTCTCTTCCCCTCATTCCCACCCCAAAAAAGGCTGAAAATAATTACCTTTCCCTTTATTTTTACTATTCTAGTTCTTTTTTTCTTTTATTTCATGTATATTTCCTGATTTCTGAATGGCATTTTGAAATTTCTATGGTTTTTGTATTTGAATATACCCATATTTTTGTATGTTTATATTTACCGAAGTCTAACTGTATCTGCATCCTATATTTTCAAATCTGCCGTATCCTTAATAGATACTTTGTGTATTGAGTAGTGGATCTGTATCTGTGTAAAATGGTCTACATATTATCTTTCATTTGTACCGGTGAACATTTATCTATTTGTTGTATGTAATTGTTCTGTACAATGCTTATCAAGTCATTGTTTGGATTCATACTCTGAGAAATGTTTATATTCACTGTATTTGTCATGATTGGGTAGTTTAAAATACACACATTTAGTTCTCAACTGTTGAACTTCTTGGACTCAATACATGTTGATGAAGGGGATGATTTTTGAGTAATATAAATGAATTTGATTTTGTTTGTTGACAATGACAGATTATTTGAGGCATAACTAAGCCATGGGTATTGTAAAGGCTCTAATAGCTTGAAATATTTTAAACAAGCTGGGCGCCTACGGACTGGTTAGGTGGTGGCTAGTTATGGTAATCTACAATTGAATCAGCATGCAAATGGCAGGGCTGAAATAATTGCCTTAATGTTTAGGAGCAGTCTTATGCCTCAGAGTGCAAACTACAAAGCTTTGGTAACAAGAAAAGGAACAAAGGTGCAATAGCTTTGTGCCATTGGTTTTTGTATCATTGTCACAGCTCTATGTTTTTGAAGGTCAGTGCAGATTGTGTGATGGAAGTGTCCTGATTAATATTTTTTGTTAGATCAAGAATTGATTATCGAAGTGTGACAGCAAATACATCTTAATATATGAAAAGATTGCTATATGAGAATATTCAGCGGTGTAAAGTCTATTGATATTAAAATTACACCTTAATATAAATCTTCTGGAATATTTATGATCATCGGTGGAGGCCAATCACAAACATACAGTGCCTTGGTACTGGTTTCTGGTGGTAATGTTCTTAATTGCGAGCTCAATTGACTGTTGGCTTGACATAAATCAAGTTTCAAAAGTTAGTACTCTATTTTGCATTGACAGGGACTTGTGAATCATTGGTTCAATGGTAGGGAGGTCTGTATGGGAGTTTATAGGAGACAATGGGAATATGGCAATATCTGCAGATGTATTGAAGGCTTCAAATTCATTTTTTTTGAGTGTTGAAGGAAATACATTCCGCACATGGGCGATCATTGTTGCAGGCATATTCGTTCTTATTGCTCTTTGTCTCTCAATGTTTCTCACCTTTGAGCACCTGACAGCTTACAAAAATCCAGAGGTTTTTGCCAACAAACTCTTCTATTCATCTTTCATTGGTGCACTTTTTTAGTATCTTTTGTTTTACTGTCACACAATGAATGCAACTTGTGCATATCTGCCTAATTTAACATCTTAACATTTGGGTGATTTAATTGAGTACGGTTCTGCAATAGATGTTATATATCTAATTTTTTGTTTTACTGTAAGTTATGTCTTTGCTTCTTTTACCATTTTTTCCCCTCTTCTATTCATGTTTCCTTTTTTGACAAGGATAATATTCAAATGTTGACAGGAACAAAAATTTCTTATTGGAGTTATACTTATGGTTCCATGCTATTCGGTGGAATCGGTAAGCTTATTTGATGCACCAGTTCTTGATATTTGCTCTATTATAATAAATGATTATTATGGTTTAAGACGTGTGTTTACCTTCATAAAAGATACATATGATTCAATGATCAATCTTTACATGCTCTTGTTTTCCTTCAATTGTGGGCTTGAGGTTAGTGGCAGAATACATTTTTTTCCCAATGATGTTGATGTACCCCCATCTCTGTGACTGAAATTGCCAAATATCTAAAAGAGTTATTTTAAAAAAGGACAGATTTTAACATGCAGATCAGAGTTCTGGGTCTCAATCCTTAGTGTACAGGTTCAATTTAGTGTAGGGGCTAACTTAAAACTTGTTTTAAATCTTTTGTTATATATTTGAAGCTAAAATTAAGTCTATATTGGTTTCATTAGACTGATAATTTGTATAACGATTATATACATACGTTTTAACTTTTGAGTTGAATGCAGACATTTTCAGATTATATATTAGATACATGTATATCCATTTAGTATCTTAAAGGTCATTGTTGTTTGATCCTTGTGTGCTTTCTGTGAGTGAGAGGCTAAAAGCGTTTCCAATCATATTTTCATATGCACCTCTCATTTATCATCCGACTGACCAAACATCCACAAATCAGTTGGATTTGTTGAATGAAAATTTTAAATATGAGCCTCTCCATTGTCACCCTACAATGGCAGCTGGGTGTAGTGGGGGGTGTAATGTCTGTGGATAAACATTTGATTAAATTTGGTGTCCATTTGACCGTCATAAGAGAGTTTTCCTTAATTTCCTGGAGAAGGCAATAAAAAATTGCACTATCTTGGGCATGTGGTGTTTGGGGGCTATTTCTATATTCCTGAGAAGGTGTTCTCAATTCCAACATAGTGGTGTATGGCTAATTTCCTTTAAAGCAAATAAATTAACAGAAAAATTTGTTTGCTGATGCTTTTTCAAATCTCAATTTCATGATATGACAATGTTCACTCTCATCAAATAAATTAGCAGTCACAATTTATTTGCTGCATTTTTTTAATCCTTCAATGCTATCTATTTGAAACCCTCATTCAATTCTCATTCCACAAACTTACGCCTTCACCTAGTCAAGGCTCAATACCTTGGTTGGTTGCAACTCTAAAATTGCTGAAGGGAACAAACTATCACTTAGGCAGTACCTTTTGCAGATCACTGTATTTCAAGACAATCTTAAAAAAAATGTGTTTTGGAACAATAATTTAAAAGATGATCAAGACTCAGCGAGGAGAAGGAGCTTTGTATTTGAGGTGCAAAATACACAAAAGTTGTCAAAATGGGTAACACAACATTGGTTTCACAACTACCCTTGTGGATTAAGGGGGGATGTAACAAGATCGTACATGATCCTAGGTGTAGGCAATACATGTGTTAATATTTTTTTTATATTATTATAACCTAGATACATTAGAAGCAAAACAGTCATCTTGAAGATGAACTGAACAGTGATTTCGTGTTAATAAATATGTACTTTGGTATAACCTTTTCTAGTGAATGAGAATTGGGTTTCACTCTTCCATTCCTATTTCATTTTCAGTCAATTTTCAAGCCTTACATTGGTATCAAAGTGCCAGGGAAAATATTCATTCAAAGCAAATAAGTTTGCAGTAAAATTTATGTGCTACATTTTTCCATTCCTGCATTCAGAGGTATGTCTAATTCCCTTTCACAGCAAATAAATTAGCAGACAAATTTAGTTGCTGAATGTTTTCAATTCTCCATTTCATGCTGCGACAATTTTCACTTGCAACAAATAAATCAACAGTCAAAATTTATGTGCTGCATTTTTCTAATCCTTCAATCCTATCTATTTGAAACCTTCATTCAATTCTCATCCCCCAAACTTAAGTCTTCATCAATTCAATACCTTGGTTGATTACAACTCTAAAACTGCATGAGGGAACAAGCTATAACTAAGGCAAAACTTTTTGCAGGGGACTGTATTTCAATACAGTTAGAAGATAAATGTCTTTCAGAGCAACAATTTGAAAGATGATCAAGACCTAGCGAGGATATAGAGCTTCGTATCAAGAAAATGAGTCAAATACTAAAAAAAGTTGCCACAATGGGCAACACAACATTGGTTTCACTACTATCCATGTGGATTAGGGGGGATGTAACAAGATTGCACATAATTTTATGTGTAGGCAATAATTTAATAATAATATTCTATATCATTATTACCTAGATCATAGTTTCAAAAATTGCGATTTATCGGCGATAAATCGTTTGCAACCATGAAAACGATAAATCTTTTGAAAAATCGCAATTTTTGTTATGGCGATAAAAAACCCTCGAAAATCGTGGCTAAAATTGTTGAAAATCGCGGCTTAGGTTTACATGCAAAAAAAGACCAAATCGATTTGTTTTTTAACTCGGTTTTGCTACCTGTTTTCTCTTGCCCGACTCGGTTTTGCTCCTGCGATTCGCATTTACTCCATTTGTGGGCATTCGACGTGGGTAAACCGTAAGAGGGCATTTGACGTGGGCACGAAAAGTTCGTGGTTGCAGCAAAGTGGAGGGCACGAAAAGTGCAGAGTTCGTGGTTGCAGGCTGCAGCGAAGTGCATAATAAAAAAGAATATTATTGATATTTGATAGTGATACTTCAAAAGTCACATGTGACATGACTCTATGAGCACTTTTGTTTGCAAACTTTGTACTCTCTTTTTTGGTCAAAACTTAATCGAAAATATGCATATGGGCCTATGGCATTCTATAGGGTCACTTCTCGCATCATTTAACATTGTTTTTACATTTAATTTAAGTATATTTTATGAATTTAAATGTTTTTAAAAGTAGCGATAAAGGAAGAGTACTTGACGACCTATGGACTGTATATTATACGCTTTACCATTTGTGCTCACTTGCACACTTTAATCATGTTTATAATGCCCCTCACTGCCGGGCCAAAAACCTCACCATATACCTATTTACTTCCGTTAGCCCTTAATTGCTTGTTCCTTTTCATTAAATAATAAAAAAGAAGGAAAGAAAGGAAGCACTTGAAAAGCGTTGTCGGTGAGGGTAATAGGAGAAGTGAGATGGAAGAGTACTTGACAACCTCTGATGGCCTTTTCGAAGGATGCCTCTTCATTGAGATTTTCCTTGAACACCTTCAACCTCTCTCTTGTTCCTCCAAAACCATGCTCAAGTAGGTGCCTTGCGTGCTGAATTACATTCCTGGGGGAAGCTGATCGGGCCGCTGTGCAGTTTCCTTTCTTGGAAAGCATCAATAAGAACAAAGAAACACCGTATTCAAATTTCATATCGATGGAGACCTCTTCCATTCAAAAAACAATCTAAGCAGGACAACATTACTCCACTCATTCCGCTATGGTTTCTGGAATCAGGGCATGGGCGACTTTTAATGCTTGCTGAAAAATATATCACTTGATTATCCCCAACATAAATATCTGTATATCATTCTCCCAAAACAATAAAGAATAAAAATTCTATTTACTTTATGACCAAAATTCTTGGTAGCTTTGATATAATAATTGCAAACCTTCCTTACATAGTTTATCTTAAGAGGGGAACAACATGATGCAGAGCTGTCATCTCACAAAAAAATTGGAGGGCCCCAGATAGATCCTCGGGATGTTGCGAAAGGGGAAGGCAGTGGAAATGATGCAGCAGTTTGGCCACCCACAGGTGAACAGTGGAGAGGCTAAGAGCCTTTTGGGAAAACCCGGCAACCTGCGCTAGCGAATGCCTTCCACATTCCCCCTGCCCTCAAAGGCAAGGAACCTCCTTGTTTGCAACTGCTGAGAGGAATCCCAAATCTGTGGGTTGTGCATTATCGACTACATGTTGATGTTGGTGGTGGTGCCTACGAGAAAACAAAACATTCCATTAGCCACATTGGTGACCTGTGTGGAGAGGAAACATTCTTAGAGTCTCCTTCACCGCTGCCTGTCGATAGGGTTCAACTAACCCTCATGCTTCTGCCCTTTCCCACCACGCTTTTTCATATGTGCAATGGTCTCCCACATGATGCACGCATGTCACTCACACAATTAAACCCTGTCACTGCAAAAAGCAAATGTGAAATCCGTAGAGTTTCATTGTAAATAATGGTGCTCTCTAAATACACCAAATAGAATATAATAATATTTAAGAAAACTTGGAATTAATAAAACTCTCCCAATGCATGTGAGTTTTGTATGTACACCTCAGATTCAATCCTTCGAATTGCAACAAGATTAAACAAACCAGTCTTTGGCAATGTCTTGTAATCAAAACAATCAACAAAAAACCTGGTATGAAAGGTTGTTGCATCAGCATTGCAATAGTCAAGTCTTGTGCATTGATTCCACAACAACATTCGGGGTTTTGAAGGAATATCTAAGTCTGCGAACATGAGGTTCCAACCATAGCGAAAGCAAACAACTATTTTTCCATTTCCATACTCAACTAGAATCCCATGAATATCTTACTTGGATGAAGTAAAAGCATGGACAATACTATCAAGAATACTCAAGAAATTTGTAATGTCCCCTTTTCCAATCGAAGACCTTTGGCCTATTTTGTCAACCCGACGGCCAAAGGAAAAATATAAAGGTGACTTAAGTTTTATTAATTTTATTATATTGTGCAAAAAATTACAATATAATAGCACATATAATAAATTAATAAACTTAACATTAAAATAGAACCTAGAAAAGTACATCAAAAGAAAAACACTTATTTAATTTGTATTTTCTAGGGAAAATGGCAACTTGCCTTAAGGGGAAAATGGGAACTTAGAAAGGATAAAACATTTCTATTGTGTATTCCCTATAGGGAAAAGCGACCAGCCTTGGGAGAGAAGAAAATAATTATTAAAGACATATATATATAGTTCCATTATACTAGCAAAAATGCAAAACAAAGGATAACGCTGAGTGGGGAACAACATGAAGTGGATACGCCATCACACAAGTCATCTAGAAGGCCGTAGACAAATCCACGATATGTTGCAGATGGCCAAGGTAGTGGAAATGATGCAATATCCAAAGGTGAATGGTGGAGAGGTTGAGAACATTCCATCAGCCATGTCGGTGTCCAGTGAAAGACCCCAAGGGATTGAAATGTGGGATTTCATTCAGTCATCCCCTAACGTTGCATCGAGAATGTCTGCAGTTGAGCCAGGTTAATTGCTCACCAGTGTATTGTGAAGGTGTCCAAATATGGGTGCCATTTATGACCAGGCATTTGGGTTGACTTATTGTCCACCTGTGTCACTGTGCAACATCTGCCACGAGGCTCATGGTCCTTCAAAAATATCTGTCAAATATTCTCCATATTATTGTCCAGACTAGATCTGCTATAATTGTGTACATTTATCTGAAGTGTTATTTTGCAGGGTTTCAGGCTGCTTCTAATGCCCTTCAGATTTCAGATCTGATTTCTGGGTTGTTATGGCATCCAGCAATAAGGGAGGTTTGGTGTTTGCATGAATTGCTGTGACAACTTGAAGCGTTCTAGTGAGAGGGCTTCCGCGAGGCACTTAGACAGTGATACATTTTTTAGTGTGAAAATGCATTGAGATCTAGCTCAACCCTAGCTCGCATTTTCTTAGAAATGCTGAAGACCCAGATCTGCATTAGGGTAATTGCCCTCAATCCACACCAGAAATGTCACTCCTATGCTTGCTTCCATCGTAATGTTGGTTTAAAATTCACCGGAGTGTGCCAGGGAACTTGAGATTATTTTGCCCTCTTTGGGATCCTTCAGTTCACGAATCACAAACTGCTTGGCCAACCATTGTTGGAAGAGCTACCTTTAATCCTCCTGTTCCGAGAGCATTAAGTACATCCCTATGTAGCACATTGCACTTTTTTTAATGTCACAGCAAGGAGGCTTTAACGAGGGGTTGTGAGCTTGCACTGCCAATAGTATGTAACCTTGACCACATGCCATTCACTCATATTAGTAACTATGGGTCGAAATAAGATTCCGTGTATCAGTGTCTCGCATCCATTTTGATCTTGCCTCATACACCCAATTCACATGCAATATGGACATGGTGCACAATAATGCCAATCCAAGACATCCTTCTCTGGATGTATTCGCTACATCTCCTTCACCACCGCTTACATTTGATGGGGCATGTGCTTGCATATGTCCTGCAATCCTTCACGCTGTCTTACCATTAGAATGAAAGCGCATGAAGAGCTCCAAAAAGTTCATCTCTACTGTACCCAAAGTACTAAGCCATTTGAATTCCAAAACTATATCCGTTCCACCCACAGTTATGACAGGTAGGACTATTCAAAAGGTATTCAAAATTATCGCTAGCCTGATAGTGGGGCACTTTATTGAACTAATTGTACCACCACCATCAGTCACGAGTCACGATTCGTTAGCCGTTGATGTGGACCGTTGCAGGAAGGATATAGCTAGCTGTCATACTGTGTGGCCACCTTGCCGTCGTAATGAAATTGTTGTTTACCAAACTTCAATTGTTTAATATTGTCCCTCTTTGGGACTCTGGTGCTTGTATCCCATTTACCTCGTTTTGGTTTATTGGTATACTAATACACATGACAATGCATGGCAAGAGACACAAACATATGTGGATCCTCGGATGACATTCTTCTAGTTACCATGCCTTGCTTCTTCTAAAAATTGTGCTTGGGAACCTTGAGTGCTTGTAGGGGTTATTTAATCCCTGATAGTCAACAACGCTCTAACAAGAGGTGGTTGGTTGTCCAATATCATTTTCAGGCTTTGAATTGCTTCTTCTAGTTCCTATTCCGCTTTGACTTCAATTTCTTCTGTGATGGGGTTCAAATTTGATTTTAGTTGCTCTGCTTCAATGGAGGTGTAAGTGTCATTCTCTGTTTGCAGTTGTATTTAGCATTTGTTGTACTGTGCTCGTCAGATATCAAAACATGATCCTTTTGCTCACATTTTCTGTCAATTTGTTGGTTCTAATGTTACAAGTTTCGAGTTTGTTGAGGATAAAGTTCTATTCAGGGTTTTGCGACCTTTGAATGCTAGTGAAGTGCCCGTGAAAAAGTGGCCATTAAGTTCAACCTTTTCCTTCACTCTTCATGCCCTAGTAATAGCCTTAGATAAAGACAGTGGGCCAAACAATTGTACCTCATGTTGAATGTGCTCCTTCACCTTGCCCATAAACATGTTCTTCAAGTTCTTCTTCGTAACATCCCACACTCTCAAGGATAGGGTCTGAAATTGTTGAATAGAATCCTTGACTGTACCAGTTATCCATTATATTGCTACTATCGTGTGTGGCCAGCTGCTTCATAACAACAAACCATGTGACTGCAATTCTGTTTTTTTTATTTTATTAGAAAGCCAACAATGCCAAATGAATTGATAAAAAAGGTTCCAATATAATAAGGAAAACCATTGCATTTTTTCAAGAGCATGAAATTTGATGTAGATCAAAAAATGCTCCATTTGGATGATCCAATTGAGGAGGTCATTGTCATCAAATTTGCGCGTGTCCAACTTCAGAGCTGTATGAGGATTTGCAATATGTTGAAAACAACTGGTAACAAAATGTTGGCACTCTATTGAGTCAACAAATGTCCAACTGGGTATCCAACAAGCCATTAGGAGCAGGATTTGCAATATGTTGATGTGGCACTCTATTAGAGTCGACAATGCGTGGATCCAATGATCGATTAGGAGCAGTAGAATCATTTGCCTCTTGAGTCTTGGACCGCTGAACATAAACGTTGTAATGCTCGACGAAACTCTCTGATGACACGCATGCTCGCGAGCACACATGCAAACCTGCATTTTTTGGTTGTCATTCTTGCTACTAGATGAGCTATATCTTCTTTCTTAGCCATCTTTTAAGTTCATCTTTGGTGCCCATCCACAGCTTTACTTTCTTGCAGTCCACATTAGATTCAAAATCGAAGTAAAGAAGCAATTAAAAATTTACAGTACCAGCAACATATTGTCTATTGAGTCATACAACCCTTCTTCAGAGGCCGAATAAGCGACAATTCTGATGCTGATCAGGAACGATTGTGCTTCCAAATAATTTGCACTATAGTGTGTCCTTTAATTCCCGCTAGGTTCATATCTATGAATCTGTATCTTCTTTGTGTAGGCAAATAACAATACTACGGTGTGCCCATATTCTTGCCTCGACCTCTCGTAAGTTCCCACCATAATATGGTGCCTGAAGTCATGAATTAGGGTTACTAGACACCTATGTTAATGGAATCGCAATGCCTCGCTGAGGTGTCGGAAGCCAATGACTGATATACTTGCTAAAGGTCCTGAGAAAAATTAGTAGTGTTTGTAAATTTGCCATAAGTTAGGTGTAGACATCAAAAAACCTATACTGTTGCAATCCCCTTGTGCAAATGGTACTACATCCAACTAACCTAGTATATTGAAGTTCAAAGGTGTCTGTTTCCAGACTTGGATGTTTGCTGCATTCCATGTATGCAATCAGATTTGGCTGGTGCACGACAAAAACACTAAATTCCCCTAGATCACATATTGTTGGTGATCATTGACCTGCAGGCAGAGGGAAACAAATATCTCATATTCAGATTAATAAGAAATTCAAATGTAAGAAAGCTGAAAAGATTGATAAGTGTTCATGTGAAAGAACTGATTTACCTGAAATGCAAGAAAATTGCACTTCTCTGGCTTTAGTGTAATATGGACCGCATCTAATGTCAATCATCAAAGTGGGAAAAATCCAATTCCACTTGTCGACTGTAAGTTGTTGAGGTATATACACAAAAGTAGATTCATAACAATAGGAAACTTCATTGTGAATAGGTGACATGAACATATTAACAGCAGCTGACCACTGTAAATAGTGTATTGCCCCCCAAGTAGCATAGTGTAGATCCACACAATATAAGTGAAATGAAGAGTTCACATATGCTGTCAACATCTGATTGGGCCACTTCGTGTCATTGCAATTGCAATACGTATGGGTGATCCTTGGGATCCATATGGTGTTCCATTACTCAGAGACAGTTGTGACCGTCTTGTACTCATTCTTGCATAATTAGGTATACAGGAAATTCGCTAGAGAGGGATATCCAATCATACTGACCACTCATACCACTCATTGCAATCTAGCGATTATCACAATGACTAAGTCCTAAAAGTTATGACATGCCAGAGGTCCCGCCACACGTATCCTGATACAACCAGTATAGGCTAGAGTGGCATCCATACTATTGTCAGTAATTTTCATTTACCTCATGTAACATGTCCAGCATTGTTGAACTTATCTACTAGCCAGTTTGATTGGTGTGATAGGATTAAACATGTGCTGTTGGGAACATCATCATCAAAGTATTTTCAATCATTGTTTTTTTTTCATCAATGTTCCTCTGGTGGTGGAAGGTACATGGGCTAGGAGATATACGTGTTGTGTGGATGAGCTTGGACGCACAATAGAGTACCCACTATTTATTAAGCCATATCTTGGTCAAATGTTCGCACTGTTATGGGCTGCCACTTCTGTAGTCACTATGAATGCCATTTGATACAGTTGGTAGCATGTGAATTGAACTTGGTGTTCACCTAGCCCTTATCTCAATTTCATATGATCCGTTCTTGGGAAGGTATAATACATGAAGTTTAACAGAACATTGTTTTGCCTTTGTGATATATGCATCTGAATCAAAGGTAACTGTTCCCAGGCCATTGAAAATGGGTAAGCTTGAAATAAAATTGAGCACATTGTGTTCATGCATTATGTTAAGCCATAAGTTGAAAAAAAGTCAAAAGTGAAAAAAGCAAAGAATCATAGAGTTATGGGCTGCCGCTTTGCAGTGACTTTGGATTGCCTTTATACCAGTAAAGAGGCTTTGATTGTTGGGAAATGCCCTTATGAGTCATCTCCTATTGCAATCTATATCACGACTTGATAACAGGTAGCATCAGTTAGTTGCAAGAAGATTGTTTTTCCTTTGTGATATATCTCTGAATCAACAGTAACTGTTCCAGAGGTAGGATGGGGGATTTTTTTTCCTAAATGTTTCCTTACTTACAAAATATTATCCAAACTTTGAAATCTTGTGAGAATTGAGCCATAAACTTCAACTGAATTGGCTCTATTACAAAAAAAAGCAAGTATGTTTTCTTGCTTGGCACGTTTACAGCAGTTTCCCAGGAGTATAGGGAATATGAAACTTATCTGATAAGAGAGGTACTTCCAGGATCTCAAATAAGGTTATACCCAATAAACTAAACCAACCATAAAATAAGTCAAATATCCCTCATTAATGCATCTTAGAATTCCTACAAAAAGATGCTCGAGAGATATGGAGTTTACTGGTACGGGTTCGATACGCGGATATGTCAATTTTAAAAAACCCTCGGGTACGATATGTCTTGGATACGTCCGTACATATATATTAAAAAATTAAAATATATTCTTATACATATACTCATTTTACTCATTTTTTAGTCCATAAGAAATACAAAACTTGAAAATTCTAGTAGGATCAATGTTCAAAACATTCAATATACTTAAAGACTTTACATTTTCAT
This sequence comes from Taxus chinensis, assembly GCA_019776745.2. Taxonomy (NCBI): domain Eukaryota; kingdom Viridiplantae; phylum Streptophyta; class Pinopsida; order Cupressales; family Taxaceae; genus Taxus; species Taxus chinensis. The sequence continues at coordinate 267,187,793 of CM034147.1, read as the reverse complement.
TGATCATGTGGCTGCCATACATATGATATACGAATATCATGTCAACATGAATACAAACAAAACTTGAAAAATATACTAGGATCAATGTTCAAATTTTCAAAACATACAATATACTTAAGATTTTATATTTCATTGATAATGTGGGTGCGATACATATGATATAGGAATATCATGTCAACATGAATAAAAACAAATCTAGAATATATCATCTAGATTTTCCTCAAAATCAAATTCTTGCATGCCACTTGCGCTAGCTCCACTCTCTACTCCTTGCGAACTCCCTTGAATGTCATCTTCGCCATCAAATATTGGAAGTTGGGCAAGAGTGGCTGTGAAGGCATCGAAGTCTGTGGTCTCTGGAAGAAGATCCCAAAGTTTGTGAGGACCTCTAACATAGTCCTCAGACTTGTGTGACAAGAGGCGCAAATTGGAATGCACATATACCAAATCCTCAATGTTTTTAGATGCCAACTTATTTCGTTTAGCCGAGTGGATAAAGGTATAAGTACTCCAATTCCGCTCTGTGAAAGAATTACTAGCCATCTATTACAAAAAAGTTTGTTAGAAAATTCAAATTAGTAACATACTAAGAATGTGCGGAAAATAATCCTACTAACTTAATAAAATTTAAAATTTTCAATGATTATAAATTTATAAATGTTATTATACCTGTGAAAGAATTTTGATGGCAATAGGTCATAAGTACTTGGCATCATGGCCATGTACACCACCATTTGGTTGGGCTCCAGGTGCACTTGTCGAAAAGAGCCTTAATCTCTCCCATGTTGCCTTCTAAAGCTACAAACATGCCCATCTCATTTCGGACCAGACTAACTATAGATGGATTAGGAAAAAGTCTTCTGAATGCTGCCTTGGTTCCATTTGCAACTTCGGAGTTAGAGAATGGTGGTTGCTTGTTAGGTAGCCCAAGTATTTTAGAGTTATAATACTTTGGGTTCAGTGCATAAGCAAGGAGATGTGACGGGGTGGTCATTTTATTCCACCTCTTCATGACCACATTCTTGACCTCATTGTAGAAGGTCTCTTTTGGATCTTGCTCTTTTGTTTGTATGACCTCTCTAATACGTTCAAGTATAGAATCTATTCCATCATATATCTCTCCCATGCATGTTGCATCAGTATCTATGTATCTGATCATGGAGAGAATGGGCTCTGTAAAACTGAGCAAGTACTCAACCTTGGCCCAATGATTTTACCTTTGCAGCTTTCTCTATATTTGACTGCCTCCACACTGTCCAAACATTGCTGATCACCATACTGCTTAAAGCCTCTTTCACCTTCACAAGTCGTCTCAAAACGAGCGTGTGAGAGGCAAATCTTGTTTCTGCAACCTTCAACAACTCCAACCTTGAGAATCTCTTGAATATGGCCTATGACATATGATGGTTTGTGATAAACATGTGAATGTCATTTGCCTCAGTGTAAATTTTCTCAATCCACGGGATTTTCCCAATCTTTTGGAGCATCAAATTAAGGGAGTGGACAACACAAGGGGTCCAAAAAATGTGCTCATATCTACCCTCTATGATCAATCCTGCCGCTTTACATTTTTTAGCATTGTTCGTGATGACTTGGACAACATTTTGGGGGCCCACCGACTCAATTGCCTCTATCAAAATGTCGGCAATAAATTGTGCATCTTTGACTTGCCCTTCACAGTCAATGGCTTTTAGGAACATTGCCCCTTTAGGGCATACAACAACATTTATGAGGGGTCTATTTCTAGCATCTTTCCATCCATCTGAAATGATTGAAACCCCTGAATCCTTCCATGAACCTTTAATTGGCTACAAAGAAGTGTGAATGTGTTCCACTTCCTTTCCCAAGAGTGTGGTTCAAACCTTTTCATAACTTGGGCATTTGTACCCTTGTGGAGTTTCATTGACAACCTTCACCATCTGATGCCAATATGGAGACCTCAATACATTAAAGGGCAGCCCACATGCATAAATGCATCGAGCAACCACCTCATTAGCAATATCCTCTTGTCATTATTAAATGCTTTTTCCAATGCTCCTTTTGGCCTTTTTTGTGAGGTCTCTTGACTCTCTTCATCAAAAGGGGTATCAAGTGGTTGACTTTGAGTTTGGATGAAAGGATGAGTAGTAGATTTAGGTGTGGGTGGTCGTAATGAAGGCCTTCTTTGCAATGGAATTGTTTTAGATCTATTTCTTTCACATTGTCTATCAGCCTCCTCTTGCTCTCTCAGGTACTCTGCCATTTTCTCTTTTGATATTTTAGGGCACTTCTTTATCCCCACACCTCCAACCCCAGTCAAATGGATTTTTAGTCAGCTATATGAGGATTTGTATTGAGCATGACAACCATGACATATCCAAATCCGACCCCCACCACCAACAAGGTATTCTACCACTGTCACATGTCTCCAAAGAGGGGAATTAGGATCATGTTTCACAAGAACTGATGTGTTTTTAGAAGCTTGTGGGCCTTGCACTCCAACTGAAGCAAAACTTGATGTCATCCTAATTTGTTTTTGATCACCAAGATCACCATAACGGCGCGAGGTGAGAGCATACACAGAGTTAGGATGTTAAAAAAGTTAAAAACATTTTGCCTTTACATAAATAATAATTAATAATTAAAAAAAATGGCTTACTAATTTTTAAGTGATGTCATCCTAATATGTTTTTGATCACCAAGATCACCATAAAGGCGCGAGGTGAGAGCATACACAAAGTTAGGATGTTTAAAAAATTAAAAACATTTTGCCTTTACATAAATAAATTAGTTATGTCATCCTAATTTGTTTTTGATCACCAAGATGATAAAGGTGCGAGGTGAGAGCATACACAGATTTAGGAAGTTAAAAAAAATTAAAAAACATTATTAATTAACATTGAACAATGCATTTAAAAATTAAAAATAATGATATTTACTAATTATTAAATTAAAAAACCCTAAATTGTGCCATCCTAATATGTTTTTGATCACCAAGATCACCATAAAGGTGCGAGGTGAGAGCATACACAGATTTAGGATGTTAAAAAAATTTAAAAAAAATTTTGCAACTTACATAAATCTGATAAATGCTAAAATATTAATAAACAAAATGCATTTAAAAATTAAAAATAACGAAAATTAAAATTAAAAACAAACCTGTGTCCTAATTTGTTTTTGATCACTAAGATTAAAGGTGCGAAATACAAAGGATGAATTAAATTTTGAATACCAAAATAAATTTTAAAAAACCGTACTGTGTAGACAAGGGTAACAAGTAAAACAATGTTGCCTCCAAACGTAGATCCTTGTTGCAATAGAATTCTAACAAATGCTACCTCTAAACGTGACGTCTACGCTTTTTAATGAACAATAAAACAATGTCTTCCTCCCAACAATTGCTTCCTCTAAACAAACTTGAATTTCTTGCAAGCAATGGCTGCCCCCAATCTTCTCCTTGTAATGGCCGCCTCCAAACAAATCCTCCTTCCAATCTTTGCCTCCTCTTCAATTCCTCTTTGGCTCTTTGCTCATACACTTGCAAAAACCAACAATGAATTGTTTGTGTGATTTCAAATGAATGGGTGAGTGCTTTTTATAGCTTTTTGAGGAGTTTAGGGTTTAATATTTTATTAATTTATGTGTTAGGGTTCGTTTTTTTTTCATTGACCAAGTCAAAAAAAAGTTTTTTTAATGCCTTTAAGACATTTAGGGCTGTGGGTTCACCGGGTACGTACAAGTACGTCTCGGATACGTCGAAACATACCCGTAACGTATCAGAGGGTATCCGTACCCGTACCCTCATGTATCCGTACCGGATATGTATCAGGCAGGGTATGGGGGGCAAGGGGACGTATCATGGTAACGTAGGTATGTACCTATTTTTGCCAAGTCAGCTCATTCAAGCTTCTACAAACTGATTACATCTCGAGGACATTCACTAAAGATGCCAGGTGACATACTCATGCATGTACTTTGTTGCAGGCCTTCACCAAGGACCCTTTGATTTTTCCACTGTGCTTTGTGGTCATTGTGTCATTAAAGAAATAGACCGATGACGATAAATTGGAACCCTAGCTGTGGTTGCCATGCTTGACAGCATACATACATACATACATATAGCTCACGACTAGTTTGATGAACGTAGCTCATGACACCCATGCAGACCCACAGACATTTGGACATTGATACAGATGCAAGTAGAAAGTGCAAATGCTATAGTAGATTTATGGCTGGCTTTATAGAATTCTCTACTTCGACAAAGAATAATTATATATATATATATGGTCCCTCAAAGTTAGTGTAGAAACCAACTGTCATAAAAAAGTCCTATAGTAAACAAAATAGATATCATAAAAATGTAAATTGATAAACATATATATTTTTAGGATCTTTTTCTCATAGTCTTTAGTTATTCTTGAATGAAATGTGGTGTAAGTAACAGAAAACTCCACCCCTAGGTACCCGGTACTGTTACGACTTCTGAGATACACACCTGGAAATGCTTAATCAAAATGGATATGAAATTTTGTGTATGTTTTCAGATATTAACCATATAATACCCAGAACATTGCTAAAAAAAATGCCATGTTTTATTCTAGACAGCTGAAACAGCTTTTTGAATGTGTTTTTCTAACTTCAAAGTTTGTCCGTAGTATACAATTATAGCCAAAATTGTGTTCAGTTTTGTGTTCACCGTGCAACATGTCAACTTCTTACAGAAAGGTTTACTGAAATATTTTGAAATGTCATCAAGATCTCAAGGACAGCGAATGAGCATATTTTGAGATACGGTTTCCAACAGAACACCTCAACTATGATGTGGTAACAGATGGTCATGCTATATTTGCCGAAAGTTCAATGAAATTATGAGTAGTTTGTTGTCACTATTTAACCTGTTTTGAATTTTCATATGCGTAATATGTGGTTACTTTTTATTTATTACTGCCAGAATTTGTACAGACATTTTGAATACGGCGTTATCTGAAAGCTGTATCCAAGACCAATTTTTTTTTGACAAAATCGACAGAAAAGTTGTTGCCAAAGCTGCGTATGAGATATCCTGGTATTGAAAATGTATCGACAAAACATTCAGGAATCCTGCCTGCAGGCAGCTGCAACAAGAGTGAGAGACTAGAGTCAGATACAATACCTCTCAAACTACGAGTTGGAAGACCCCCCAGAATGAACTCAACTCAAGGACTCCGATCCACTAAATGCTGTTTTTCAACTTTGCATTTCTCAGCATGCAGACTGACGACACAATGCAGACCCGGAAATGTACCATGATACAGACACAGTAATCATGTGTGGATGCCAGAACAGATCAGATTCGAGCACATTATTAAGAAATACCTATGCAGATACAGCTCAGATGAAATTTCAAATAGATATATACTATGCTCATGGGGATCACAGATATGCAAGCGGTAATTGGCATATCCAGAATAAATCAGCAAAACTTGATGAAATGGCAACTGTGTTCAGAAGAAACTTCACAAGAATATATTGTCAGGCCAGTGAGATAAATTGAACTCAGAAATCCATACTTGTATTGGAATTGGGGTTACTTTCATCATTTAGGTATTTCTTCCAATACAAGCTACATTGTCTGGTTAAAATCATGGTATAAGTTTATCATAGATTCCTACATCTGCGGAAATTGGGGATCACGAGTGTAGACTGGAATAGGGAAATCATGAAGCAAGAGTCTCCGTAGGGGCAGTAAATCCTTCGATATGTCATGATGATTCTAGGATTTTTGATGATGACACATTACATGAGAAATGAATACATATGAAAAATCTGATGCTCCATAGATGCCTGAAGTAGAAACTGAAGGTTGAAACCCAATTGCAAAAGGGAGCACACACATGGAAATGGATACATATGAAACTTTTCTCCTTACCACATTGGTATGTACGGAGGATGCTTGTTTCTTTATGCCACTGCGATTTCAGATTTATGCATTATGGGCAGCCTGCAGGGTTGATATGGAGGACCAGTCTCACGTGCACAATTTAATGCCATTTGAAAGTGCAAACCCGCGATAACGGGAAGACTCTCTTAAAACTATTTAGATGTGAAAAGTAATCATAATTACATAGGATGTCAATGGACCAAGACTTCTCAGGTAACCTTGTTGGGGTTCAAATGGGTGAAAAGAGTGCTTCTTCGGGTGCCTATGATCTCTTCTCAGTTTGGCCAAGAAGATTTCAGTGAACAAGGGAACCTAAGTGAGCTTCGTTTCTGATTTCTTTTATCATTTTCCTAATGGATTGCTTCATCACCTTCAGTGCTTATCTCCTTCCAGGACGGTCGGCTGGGATTATGACTATTCTGATTAAAGAATTTCTGAGGATGAAAGGTGAGCCGAATGGAGGTCAGTCATCATCTATTTGGTCATTGGCGCCTAGACAAGGGAACTATAAAAGAGCAGCCCTAGGTACGACCATCATAATTGGAGATCATCTTTTGATTCACATCCTATATCACTGCTAAACTTGGTTCATGTTGGGCTGGTTGCTCAGATACCATTCCACTTGAGGATGAAAGTACCCAGTATGGAGTGTCATCCAAGGAGGCATGGAAATTCTTCCTTGCAAATTCCGGCTTGGTGGAGAACAAAAACTCTTCATTTTGGGTGAATTGAAGATCTCTATGAAGATCTTTGCAGATTTGGATCAAGACTTGAAGACTAGAAGGTCTTTCTACATCCTTATGGCATCATAAGAAGAATTTGCAATCACTAGAAAAATCTTTCTCATCCATATTTGAGGAGCCCTCTCCTAGGGGCGAGACTAGGGTAGAGGTCATTCTGAGTTCCTTCTAGGGCACGACACTCATTCATTTATTGATAATCAGATTTGATATAATTTCTAAGGATGTAATCACTCATTTTTGGGCATTGTTGCGGTTTGGAAACCCTCATTTTGATTATTTTTCTCCGTTGCACTTCACAAGAATATATCGTGGGTATGAGAAAATGAGAGGAAATGAATTAGAAGCATGGTCTGTTATTGATGATTCTAGTCAAATAAATATTGCAAAATGAGACTCTAGATTCACATGCGAAACTGAAGATCGACTGAATTGTACTTACAAGGTCTCCGTAGGGGCAGTAACCTTTGTTGTGAAAGGGAGAACACACATGGAAATGAATACATATGAAACTTTTACTCAATAGGCCCAGTAGCCTTCGATTGCATAAGGTACCACAAACATGGAAATGAATATATATGAAACTTTTTCTCCTAACCACATCGTATAGAGGATGCTTGAGACTTGATGGCATATCAGCCTGCAGGGTTATATGGAGGCCAGTCTCACGTGCACAAACAAGCCATTTGAAATTACAAACTGCAAAATTTCAACTCTCTTAAAACATTTAGACGTGAAAAGTAAATAAAAATAGATGTAATGTCCCCTTTTTCGAATTGAGGCCAAATGAAGACTTCTTGCCATTCTCTTCCCGTGGCCAAGAAGATTAAGTGAACACGGGAAGTAAGTGACCTTCGTTTCTCATTTCTTTTATTATTTTTAGTGTTTATCTCCTCCAGGCAGGTTAGATGGGATTATGACTTTCCGATCAAATAATTAAAAGATAAAGTGAGCTTGGAGGTCAGTCCTCATCTATTTGGCCATTGGCGCCAGACAAGGGGTATAAAAGAGGTTGTATGACGTCATTTGGAGATCATCTTTTGGCGCATTTACACTTAAACTTGGTTTGTTGGGTTGGTTGCTCAATACCATTCCACTTGAGAACGAAAACCCTTTGTGTGGCTTCCAAGGAGGACAAAAACCTTTCTTGTGGCTTAGTGGAGAACAAAAACTCACCATTTTGGTGAATTGAAGATCTCTATTGAAGACTCTTTGCAAATTTGGATCAAGAAGAAGACCTACAAGGGCTTTTACACATTTTTGGAGCCCTCTCCTAGGGGAGTAACTAGGGTAAAGGTCATTCTGAGTGCCTTCTAGGGCACAACACTCATTCATTTATTGATATTCAGATTTGATATAATTTCAATGGCTAAAATCACTCATTTTTAGGCAGTTTCAGGGTTTGGAAACCCTAATTTTGATTATTTCTCTTCGCTTCACTTCTGTTGTTAATAATTAATTTTCCAACTGAGTATTTGCTTGATTTTCATGGTGGAAATTGTTCTAAGGTGTTCCTAAAAGGTCTATAAATATTGTGGATGAATTGTAGTGTGTATTTTGGTGAAATCTTGTGTTTTTGAGACTTATAAAAATCAAGGGATCGTTGTGTAATGTCCCCTTTTCAACTTGAGAGCCTAATTATAGACTTCTTGCCATTCCCTTTCCATGGCAATGAAGTTGAATGAGCTAGGGAAGGTATTGCATTCCATTCCATTTTTCTTTTACAATTTTTTAATGTTTTGTCTAGTGTTGGAAGAGTTTTAAAAACAAATTAAAAGCCCCAATGAAGCTTTACGAGGTCAGTCCTATTTTGGCTTTTGGCGCCAAAGGAGGGATGTAAAAGGAGATTAAAGACTTTGCTTTCATCATCTATCTTGACACATTTACTCTACACTTGATCTTTGAGTTGATTACTCATTGTCATTCCACTTTTGGGCGAAAATCCAATTGTGTGGTTTTTCCAAGGAAGAAGAAAACCTTGTTGCTTATTGGAGGGCAAAAACCCTCCATTTTTGGGTGAAGTGAAGACAACTTGAAGGCCTCTTGCAAATTTGGACATTAGAAGATAAAAGAAGACATCTACAAGGGTTTGCATGCATTGTTGAGCCCCTTCCTAGTTGGAACGACTAGGGTTTGGTAGTATTTGGGTGCCACCTAAGGTACGAAATTCAGATTTTGTGATATTCAGATTCGGCATAATTTATACGGCTGGAATCTATGTTTTTGTGATTTTTGGTGGAGCATATCTATCATTTTTAGCCTTGGTTTGTGGCTGTCCTATTTTTGTTCCAAATTTAATTACAGTAGTGTGTTATCTTGGATTTTCTCCATTTGGTTATTAGAAATTGAATAGATAAGCGTTGTCGTATATGAAATAATTATTTAGAAGTGTTTTCAACTATTGTGCATGGTTTTATGGTGCATTTAAGCCCCCTTTACAGTTCACTGCTAGGGTTCATATTATTGTTGGAACTGTTGTCATAAAATCAAATTATTTTTATTTGGTGGTGTCGGTATATTTTCAGATCTGATCCTTGGGGTTTGTGGCCAAACCCATATCTTCGGTTTTTGTTCTAAAAAGGGACATTACAGCTAATGACTTGGTTGTTAGGGCCTAGGTCTCTCATGTGGTTGTGCTGTGAATGGGGGCAACTGTCTCTCTTTGTAACCATCCATTTTATCATAAAATGCAAATATGGATTTAAACCCATTTGGGGAGCGATTCCCTCCATTATACATCAGGTTAGCTGGTTCTCAATGAGATGTACAGGTGCCCTCTTTAAGTGTAAGTGCATATTTTGTTATCGGTTTTGTTGTTGTTTCTGTTTGGTACGGAGCAGTGTTTTAAAAACCAGCTGAACCGGCCAGTTCGACCGGTTCAACTTATTTAGACATGAACCAGTTAAAAAACCAGACCGTTCGACTGGTTTGGTAAGGAACCGACCGGTTTAGTACCAAACCGGTCGAACCGGTCCGGTTTCATCTTGAACCGGCCGAGTCAAGATTTTTTCCATTTTTGGCATTTCTTTCCTTTTTTGGATTTTTGGTGGAAAAAACATAAGCACAGAATAAAATTTGCCATTTTTGGAAAGGGTCCGGGAAGATGTAGCAACAAAAACTTGCATGTGCCATAACTTTTATTCTGTGGCTCCGTTTCAGGTGCCGTTTTTTCTAAAAGTGTATATTTTCTCGAGCTCTACGTATTGATGGCAATATTTTTCTTATTTTCATAAAATCCATTTTTGCACCTTTTTGGACCAAGCAACTTCTTGCAATCTTCTGAAAGAATCATGAGCTTTGATCGCCTATAGATAGATTAGTAATTAAAAATACTGGATAGCTTTGCAAAACTCGGCGAGTACTCGCCAAAACTTGATGAGTATTCTCCCGTGCTCGGACTAATCGTTCCACCTGCCAACTTGGTCACAACCTGCTTATTCAAATGTTGACTTCACATATCAACAGATGTGTAGGTTTGTTTTTTGCTATTTTAAACAAAAAACAAAAACAAAAGAATACAAAAAAGGAAAAGATCACAAAAACAAAAAATAGTTCACGGATTGTATTGCATTCCCATCTCTTTTTCTTCTTCATCTCTTTGCTCCATTTCCTATCCTTAAAGTTTAGAGCGAGAGAAAAAATGCATAAAGGTACCATCCATTTCTCTTATCTTAATGTTAGGGTTGTGTTTATTTCTAGTGTCAAAAAACTAAAAAGTAATGTGTATTCCCTTCATCCTTTGTTGCCTATCTTAAGTTCTTGTGATATTTTTCATTGCACAATCTCTTGTCAATATCTTAAAGAGAAAAAGGATTTTGAAGGGGTTCAATAACCTAATATTTTTTCCTAGATGAAAATAAGTTTCGGGTGTGTATGTTGATCCCACGTTGATGGTAATTATGAGATAGGGAAGGTTTATAAGGCTTTAAAATATTTTTCAAATATGAAGACAAACTTTGGGGTCGATGTGCTGGCATCCTACTCGTTGCATTGGGATTATTGGCCATGTTAGTGTTGTTCTAAATTTTACAAGCTTGTTTGTGGCACATCCCTCTCGTTGAGGAATTCACTCCACTATATTATCCTACCGTGGTGGACAAGTCTTACACATTGGGTCACAGTCTAAAGGAGCAGGGGCCTATATATTCCAGGATATCTCTCCCTTGTTACATTCACTTAGTTTCTTGTCACATCAATCTGTTTTTGACCTTTAAAAATTATAAATGTTAAGAAGTGTTCAATTGCCCATCCATAATGCTCCATCCAAAGGGTGCATCAACAAGAATGTTTCCACCTCTTGCAACACAAATATTTCAATATTGAGCCACTCAAGGCTTGGTTGCATGATCTCTCCCTTGCCGCTAGGTTGGGAGTCAGGAGCAAATGGATATTTTTAGTGGGTAACAAGCCATGTCTTTCATGTTTCTACCTTTGCACGATCAACCTAGATCTATGCTCCATGGTTGCTATTAGATTGTGCTAAGAGAGCACAAGATATAGGGACATCTTTACTAATGCAATAGACTAATTAGACTACATGCAATTGCCTTATAGCTTTGAACACCATTTTATAAAAAGATAGTGACAAGCTCATCTCCAACTAGATTGTGTCGCTAGCATGTGTAAAATCCAAGCATGTCTTTTAATGACCATAAAGGTTAAAGGGTAAAAAAATTGGATGTACAAGGAGTTTACTCATTGCAAACTTCTTGAATTGACCAAAGAGGACGTTACTTGCCTTTAGAAAGCCATTGGGATATGAGCCAAAGTGTATTTCTTGAATTACATGTGTATTTGATGGTATGCTAAGCTGCCTCTCCATGATGTCTCCTTAATAGACAGTAGGACAACATCGCTTGTTGATCACTATGATTGGATGAACACAAGCTAATGAATTGTAGAAAAATTATCTGGATCTTACTCTAGTTTTTGTAAATTTCAATTATGTTATTTTGAGGCCACAGTTTCATTTTTAAAGGTAGTTTCTTTGTAAGTATGTTGCTTGAAAAAACATCATCTATGCTTGTTTCAGTTGTTTTCATTCCACTTTTTATACATCAAAGTTACGGCTAAGGCAATATCTGGTTGTGAGGTTCCTTACCTTTTATCAACCTTTTTTTCTTCATAGAAAAATTATTTGGATTTTACTCTAGTTTTTGTAAATTCTAATTCTGTTATTTCAAGGTCATAGTTTCATTTTTTAGGATAGTTTCTTTGTAGGTATGTTGCTTGAAAAAACATCATCTATGCTTGTTTCAATTGTTTTCATTTCACATCTTATACATCAAAGTTAGGGCCAAGGAAATATTTGGGTGTGAGATTCCTTACCCTTTGCTAACCCTTTTGATGTGCTTCCATGCACAAGTGACTGCTCTTGGCTTGGCATATGAATTAACGAGCAACTAAGCTTTTTCATTCACAATTTCTTCCCCGGAGCGACAATGAATTTGGTGTTCGTTGTTGGGGATTAAATTGAACAACAAGCCTTGGGTATCAATTATTTTTATCAAATTTGGTGATTGTCTTTCATTGGATTCCGTTGCACGTCATTCTATGGCATATATATCAAAGTAGGGATAGTATCTTGTTGTGAGTTTCCTTACATTTTACCAATCCTTTTGGTGTGTTGCCAAAGAAGAAGTGGTCCCTCTTCATTGATTCATTTTTCATTTATCCACTGGTATCAGCCTTGGCCACAAATGCTTACCCTGTCATATGACTTGATGAGCAACTAAGCTTTTTCATTCACAAATTTTTCTTTCAAGCAATAATGAATCATTGTAATGTCCCCTTCTCTAAATTAGTCCAGAAAAGAACTTTAGCCTACTTTTTATTTCCCATAGGCATAAAGGGTGTGGTAAGGGAAATAATTTAGCAACTTAAGTTGCCGAAAAAGTAATTTTAAGTTATATTCATAAATTGACTTAAGTTGTTGAAAAAATAACATTAAGTTATAAACTTATAGTTTTAAAAAGGCAACTTATGTTTTATTGTTAAAGGTGACTTTCTAATAAAGCAAAGTCAAACATCAAAATAGAAGTGGAACATCCCATTTGGGAACCTTTACTTGTGAAATGTACCATGAAAATTTATAAAAGAACATGAGGAGTCATTTGGAGCTCACTTTTGACTATATTTCTCTTTCATTTTGATGAGTTTGAGTTTTGTGATTCAACTTTTGCATTTGAGGATGAAAACCCTCCTTTGCAATTTACAATCTGAGGAGGAAAACCCTCCGGTGGACTCAGATTTGAGGACGAAAACCCTCTAATCTTCAAGGTTGACTCCATATGGGAGTTACATTTGGGCATCCATTCAGAGTTTTGCAATCTCAGATCTGATTCAACAACTAGGGCATCAAAGACACCAGTTGGGACAACAAGTTTTGGGGTTTTACCCTTATTTTGGGTAGATTATAGGGTTGGACGATCCTCTGAAGACTATTGCAGCTGTGATTTGAAGTGGGTTGGGTGCTAGGGTTTGCACTTTTTATTTATTTCCAGTCTAAAAATAAAAAGAAAAAAAAAATCAGTTTTGATGTAAATTTGATCTTTACAATCAAATCCATATTTTGGAGGTGTTATCAATGTTTTTCAATATTTGGGTAATTTTATTTTGAGGATTTGCGTTAATAGATCAAAGAAATCAGACTGCTATCTTTTTATCACAAGGGTTTACTGAAGAAAATCATATTGCTGTTATTTTGTCATAAGGGTTTTCTAGGAAATCCAAATTTCATTAATTTATGCCCTTAAGGGACAAGACAATAATGTATTGTATCATATTGGGAAATAGATAGAATGACTAGCTAGGGGTATCAATTATTTTTCTCAATCTTGCTGATTGTCTTTCATTGGTTTCCTTTGAATTTCCTCTTTGCAGTCTGATCCAAATTGGGTCTTTTGGAAACATCATAATTGGGTTGGTGTGACTAATGAAGTGCTTTAAGACATGTTTCATTTACTCTAAGAAGTAGAGTTATATAAACATACCGTTGAAGCAGAACAAATGGGATGCATCACTAGAAGAAACAATCATAGTTGATGTCTCTGGCTAGGTACAAATCCATAAGATAGGTTCGGCTTGGTATGAACCCACAAACCATGAGACAAGCATACCGAAATGTGTTTGGCTGCCGTTGCACCCACTCCATATGAAACAAAATAATATTAGTAAGAAACCAAAGGAAAGTTAATCAATCAACATTTTCTCTTCATGTGAGCAAAAGGATAGTTGATCCGGGTTGATCCTGTCGAAATGGTGCTGCCTAAATAATTGGTGTGGTGTTGATTCAGGGCGACCCAGACAGTATGTGTTTACCTGATTAACTAATGCAAGGAGCCAACTGGATGGCGCAGATTTGGAGAGAACCAATCGGAGTGGCATTGAGTTGGGAAGAATGCAACTATACCATGTGGCTATTTAGGGTTAAGCCAATTGGAGCGGCGTTGGTCCAGGGAGAGCCAATTGCATAGAACTAGCTTGCTAAAGTGGTACTGATGGATGGTGTTGTTTCGTGACGAGCCAATCGGAATGATGCGGTTCAATTGAAATAGCACTTAGCTAGGCTGAGCCAATCAACGAGATGCTAATCTAGGTAATGAAATTATGTGTTATGGATTTGGAGGATGCCAATTGTATAGTGTGAAAGTGGCGTCAACCATAGGGCCATTGAAAGGGATGGTGCCAGTTGGGATTTTGCAGATCCAAAGATAACTAATTGGAGTGGCATTGAGTTGGGAAGAATACAACTGTACTGTGTGCCTATTCAGGGTAAGTCAATTAGAGTAGCATTGGTCTAGGGAGAGCCAATTAGATAGCATCAACTTGCTTAGTGTTATTGATGCATGATGCTGTTTTGTGGTGAGCCAATCAGAATGGTGCGGTTCAATTGGAGTGGCGCTGAGCTAGGATGAGCCAATCAGGAGGATGTTAGTCCAGGTGATTGAATGACGTGTTGTGGATCTGGGGGATGCTAATTGGATAATGTGAAAGTGGCATTAACCTTAGCGCCATTGAAAGGGATGGGGCCAACTGATGCAGACTTTGGTGCCACACTCTTATTGTGTTGATGCCTTGTCAACCATGCGTTCATTTGTGGAATGCCTCAGATGGAGTGCCAGCTGAAGTGCTGACTGAGGGAGCACTGAACTGTTGGAGTGTTGGTGCTGCACTACACGGGCTCCATGTGGCCAAATGATAAGAAGAATGCCAATTTTAGGGTGTGATCTTGAGTCGTTCTTGTGCTTGTATCAATTTCAGTGTACACATATGGAGTCAAAATATATATAGTGCTAATGTAGCATGTATTTGAGTTGTATGCACATGAGACATGGTTCTGGTAGTTTTCAGAATCTGATTTTTGTATGACAACAGTTGCTGTAGCCACATTGATTGGTCTACAAACATGCTCATGAACTAAAGACTTGCTTCCAGGGTGTAAGAGAAGAGGCATGATGTTTGATACAGTGAGAAAGCACTCAAGGTGAGTAGAATTCCATAAGAAGGTTGCCATTTCCAGCGTTTATAGTTTGACATATGCATCAATTCCATGGAAGACTTATCCATACACATTTGAATTTGTTGTCGTTTCATGCAAACTTTGAATTGTAATGCTTGAGCAGGGGCAACTATGCAGGAGGGCATGTGTTTTTAGGCACTCACATAATCAAGGTGTCTCATCACTTTGGTAAGCATGCAAATAGCAATGTTGTCAGGATACGGATACGGGTACGGGTTCGATATGTGGATATGTCAATTTTAAAAAACCCTTGGGTACGATATGTCTTGGATACGTTCGCGTACGCGCACACATTAAAAAAATTTAATATATATATATATATAATTTTTTATGTACAATCTACTCATTTTACTCATTTTTTAGTCCCATAAAAAAACCGAAAATAGTAATACAAAACTTGAATCAATGTTCAAAACATTCAATATACAGTTACTTAAGACTTTGCATTTTTATTGATCATGTGGCTGCCATACATATGATATACAAATATCATGGTCAACATGAATATGAACAAAACTTGACATTTGAGAAATATACTAAGATCCATGTTCAAATTTTTCAAAACATACAATATACTTAAGAGTTTACATTTCATTGATCATGTGGCTGCAGGATACGTATTTACTTAAAAAAGAAATAAAACTTTAAAAAAATGAATATAAACAACTTTAGAATATAGGCATTTACTACAGGATACGTGTCCTGATACATACGGGTATACTGTCTGTACATATTCGTGACATAGCTCCACTAATGTGCTCCGGTACGTATCAAGCACGTATCCGTATCGTCATCCGTATCGCGATCACGTATTGAAAGTTGGGATACGAGGGGGTTCTTGAGGCGTATTCATGCTTCCTAGGTCTCTGGAATCCCATATGATCGCAAGGAGTTAGGGGATGGCCCTTTAGCATAGTCCTAAGACTATGCGTGATCACTAGAGCCGCAAATTGGAATGCACAGGGCTACCACACTTACACTTTCGGCTCGAGTTAGATGCCGAGCTTGGATCACGAGTTACGTCACGAGCCGAGTTGATCGAGGTATAAGTACACCAAGTCCGAGTTTGAAGACGAGTTGGGTTGGTCATAAAATCGACTAAGTGTTGAATCAAGGAATCATAAACCTCGAGAATCATGAAAGTTTGTAACATTGGTCTAAGAATGTGCAACCACTGACATTAGGGATCCTAGGAACTTAGGATCAAGGTTCGAGGTTTTGGGTCAATCGTTCCGTAGTCAAAGTATCGTGGACTCAATGTCTATAGTCCTGTGAAAGAACTCTCGAGGAGTCGGGGGGATCGTCAAGTACTTGGCAACATGGCCAGGTAGCTAAGCCACCACGTGATCTCGGGATCCCAAGTTGCTCTTGGCAATACATAAAGGTGACCCTCATGAGCTCCCGTGTAGCCTCGTAAATCCTTGAGAACATAAGGCAATTTCACTATTGATCCACACTGGCTATAAATGGATGCGTGGCAAAAGTCTTCTGAATGCTGCGAAAATGAGATCAAGGGAAAACTTCGGAGTGATAGAATGGTGGTTTCACTGTTGGGTAGCAAAAATGACGTCATAGGGCTATAATACTTAATGGCCCCGTTTAGCTATCATTTCTACCAAACAGATGTAATGAGGTGGATCTTTTTGAATGGTCATATATTTTGATTAGGACCACAAAATCAAGTAAAATTGGTCTCACTTGGAGAAGCAACCCATAAAGGAATCTTGCACCATATAAGTGCGAAGTTGAAATTAGATTATACTATTCAAGCATAGAATGTATTCCATCATATATCTCTCGCAAGGATTGCGTACATGCCATCTCTAAAGGGGATTTGATCATGAACAGCTATAAGCATAACAATGTAGGAAGTCAAAGGGCGAAAGGACATCAACTTGTTGGATTGCAACGAGCTCAATCATGGAGGAAGATGCACCAAATCATGAACGGTTTCTCTAAACATCCAAAGGGTAAGCCATTGATTGTATTTTCAAAGCCTAACATCATGGATGGATATGCATTGGAGGAGAACCACACTGATTAACAGCTAATCTCGGGACCTTCTTGAGTTGTCTCAAAGATAGAGGAGTGTGAGAGGTAAATCTTGTTTCAACAACCTTCCTATTCAACGGCACAGGACCTTGAGCATCTTCTGATGTACAACTTAAGTGACATATGATAAGATAAGATAAGATAAGATAATCTGAATGTAAATTTGCCAACAAGTGACCACAAAATTAGGTCAATCCATGGGACTTTCACCAATACTTTTGCAGGATCAGAAGCAAGGGAGTGGAAAAACCCAAATGGGGTCCCCAAGAACAACAAAGAAGAAGGAGAGATACGAAGAAGGAGAAGAAGAGGGGCATTTAGAGGCCTCGAGCACCAACCCTCATGACTGTCGCCCAAGGGTCAGTTTGAAAAGCCCCTCGACTCAGTGATGTGGTCTGATGTCAAAATGTCAGGTACTAGATTGTTGCATCTTTGACTTCGCCTTCATAGTCAATGGCTATTTCAGGATATGTTGCTCCTTATTATGTCATACTACAACAGCATTTAGGGTGAAGGATACAACTTTGTAGCATAAAGCCATGCATCTGAAATGATGGAAACCCCTGTATCTCTTCCATGCATATACTAATGATTGGCTACATTGAGCTTGTGTGAAATGTGTTCAGATCGGGCAACTAATGATAAGCAATTTGGACAGCAATTTTTTGGACAACTTGGGGATTTGCACAGTTGTGGAGCTATCACTGATCGGCATCACCATGCAGCATTGCCAGGGTATGGAGAATCTGCAACACATTCGCAAGGTGGAGCCCACGATCCTGACTTACAATTGCTTCGAGGGCAAGCTATTCCGGGAAAGGCAAACTATAATATCCCTCTTTTCAAAATTAAATAATTTTTCCGGATGCTCTTTTTGAAGCCTATTTTTATTATTTTATGTAGGACTCTCTTGAAATTAAAAGAGGAATCAAGTAAATTGACTTTAAGTTTGGATCCAAGGATGATTAGTTATATTTTAACTGTGGGTGGTCGTGATGAAGGACTTCTTTGCAATGGAATGATTCTAGATCTATTTCTTTCAGATTGTCAAAAAGCATCCTAATAGCTCTCTCAGAATAATAATAGAAGGTTGACTTCTGATATATTGGGCGCACAAAGTTAAAATTACACCTCCAACCCCAGTCAAAGGGAGTGCCAGTCGGTTAGATGAGGAGTGGCATTGAGTATAGAGAGGGTTGACATCCAAATCCGACCCCCCACCACTAACAAGGTTGTCTACCACTGTCACATGTCTCCAAAGAGGTGGATAAAGATCATGTTTCACAGGAACTGATGTGTTAATATTAGTGTCTTAGGCCTGGGGGGGGCAACATGCAGCGAGGAATTTTATGCCATTTTTAATTTGTTCGAAGATCACGCATGTAAGTCTACCATAAGGGGGCAACCACTTTGGAGAGTTTGGAAGATATAAAGGCAAATTTGGGGTTCATTGTACAATCGTTTTGAAAATTCATCAATTAACTTTTTGTCTGTAACATAGCTAAATTAGCTTCTGTCTTCCTGCTTCCGTAATGGAGGACGAAAACCCTCCTTTACACAGATTTGAGGATGAGAATCCCTCACTTCTCAACTGGGCAATTCCATTTCAGGGGGTTGCAGGGTGACAATTCAAGGTGCAAGTGTTCCACCAGTTAAGCATCCAAACAATTGTAGTTAAGACACTGGTAATTTGTTATTGATCAGCTGGTTCGTATTCAATGAAGGTAAAAGACTGATTTTTATGCATACACAGAGTTAGGTTGTTTTTATAATAAAAAATCAGATTATTGTTGTTAACATAAAGTTAGATTTTTTAATACTTCATGCCCTAATTTGTTTTTGATCACCAATATCTACGATCTATTACGCATGAGGTTTCAAGGATATTACATTCTGTCAATAAACATAGGATCAAAATGAGTATTTCCTAAGCAGCCGATACGTTTTAGATCCATGTATGGATATGAAGAATCCATTACGCGGATATGATGATTTTTTTACCCCAACTATGGCTTTGGATATGGAAGTACAAAAACTATATTAACATTTAACAATATCTACATTAATAAATAGGAACTAACCACATAGTATGCATACTAATTAGCAAAATAAACAAACCTAATGCAATACCATCATAATTTATATGATGATCAAACCGAGATCACCATAAAGGTGCGAGGTGAGAGCATACACAAATGTCATGATAAATATTAAATTCTAAACTATTACATCAAAAATACTACTCAATTTTTGGGTCAATTTATATTTTAATGTTGAAATAAAAGGATGAATTTAAAAACATACCTATAGTGTAGATCCTTGTTACCTCGAATCAAATGCTACCTCCAGATATATCCAATATGATTATAGTCTACATTGTACAGACATTCAATGAACAATATATGGGACAGGTCCAGGATGTATTCCTCTCAGGTCTGGTACAATTGCGATTTAGTCTCCTGCTCCTTGCAAATGGTGGACTTAAGATACAGAAATACAAGCAACTGAATCTAAAAAAAAATCTAAAAATCGCATAAACCTCTACCCTAATAAATAGGAATCTAAGCTCTTCAAAGTCTACATATAGAACTTTGCTCATACACAAGCAAACTACTAACAATTTATATGTTTGTGTAATTTCGACAAGTCACAAATGTCAGTGATTAATATTAAAGCTTTTTGAGGTGATTAGGGTCAAAAATAGTATTCAATTAAATGTTAGGGTCACGTTTATATTTACATTGACTAAGTTGAAAAAAACTTTTAAAATGCATTTTTTAAATGACGTTTATTGCCCAGGATATCGTCCCATATGATCGTAGGGGTACATCTTGGGTACATCCAAATCTAGCCATATCTCGACCAATCTTACGATGTATCTGCAGGTGACACTATGATTTATTCGTACCTTAACCTATGACGTATTGGATACCAGATACGTATCAGACAGGGTTTGGGGGGGTACTGGGACAAACCCTGACATCATAGGCAATTAACCACATGACTATGCATATAAAAAGCCACTCAAATAGTCAAGCTTTCTCGTCACTATGATGCAAAACGACATGTCACAATATGTCAATGATAAATGATTAAATTTAATTATTACATCAAAAGGTAGTATTCAATTTTCTGGGTTACAATTATATATGTTGCAAAGAGATGAGAATCTGCCTAAAAGGCCATTAAAAACCACATTTTTTGACCCCAAATACACCTAGTGCATATATCCCATATGATACCAAAGGGTACATCTATTGATATATCTAGCCAAGACTCTAAAGCAATCCATGATGTTCATCATTTGGAAAACACTCAAAGCAGGTCATATCGGATTCCAATATCATTCTGATACCTAAGGCATATATGTAGGTGTATTTGAATCCTACAAGCTAGCAATCACATCTGACTAAATGAGGAAGTATTGAATTTCACATATATTAGCAAATGTTGCAGATATATCCTCAATCTTTTCATTAAGGAGTTATTGGTTGACCGAATACCACCAATATCTGCGCAAGACAGATTCTCCCGAGTTGGATCTTGGAATAGTCATAAGTAACATGTGTGACTAGATCGGATGTCTCTTCAATTTTGAGTTGTTTGGGAGACCCCATTGTACATCCAAAAGACAACACCTGAAACAAGATAAATGAGAGGCACAAAGTCCAATATGGATGCATGAGTGGGTGATGAGACATGAAGTTGGTGTATCAATTGGTTTAGACATACTTTTGATATGAAACTACTTGACCATAACCATAAGCTTGTAGTGTAGTGGAGTTGGCTAGGTACGCACAATTCTATTTTGTGTTATCTATTTCTCTTGATGTTGCCATGATTTTATACCATGCATGTATTGCCATACTAAAACTTTACTTTGATGAAGCATCTAAAGGAAAAACCCTAGAATGGCAAGAATTATTATTGACCAAAGGGAAGTAAAACGATTACTCTAAATAAAGCATTGTGTGAGACAATGCCTAGAATTCTTTTTAAGAGCTTAGTTGCTCATTTCATATAGCAACAAAGGAGAACCAATTTTGGCCTATTTAAAGGCATTGAAGAGTCATTCTAGATAAGATAAGATAAGTATATTAAATGTCCAACGATTGACCACAAAGTAGGTCAATGGGACTAAACCATACAAAGCAATGAGGAAACAATAAGGGAGCCCAAAAAGGTCCCAGAAACAACAAGAAAAAGAGAGAAACCCGAGCCTGAAGGGATGGGAGAATGCAAAAGAAAAGAGAGTGTAAAAAGAAGGAGAGGGAGTGGAGGGAGGATCCTCAACACCAACCCTCTCAACTGTCATCAGAAGTTGGTAGGAAAAATCTAGTGATATGTTGATGTCTGGTGGCAGGAGTAGGAAGAAGCTTGGTACACATACACCTTACGGAAATTCTAGCTCTCTGATTAGGCCTGTTGAATTGCCGCCTATGGGGAGGGGGGGCTCTTGGCCGAGTTTGAGTCTGGATTCCTTTGGTCTGGGAAGTGGCCTCCCTGATCCTGACAGATCTGGTCTGGGGTTCACTATTGGGGAACCCTTGCTTGATGACCCTCACACCAGGGAGCACAACAAAAAAGGAGGTGATCTGTCGAATAGTAGTTTCCCTGGAAGGAGGGTGGAGGATACTATTGCGAAGCTTAAAAGCTTCTTGTGAATAAAGGGCGAGACACTTCTGATCATAATATCTAAAGAACCTCGTGAATGTTGGGCATTCACGGAAATGATAGTGAAACCTCCCTCTGATCTCATAGTAGATGGGGCACCTGAAAATGAAGTGTTCCTCTGTCTCAATCTCCTGGAGGGAGCAAAGCTAGCAGATCCTCTTGGACCGGTCCAACTGGTGGTCGCTCTCAACTCGAAGCTTGTGGGAGCCAACTCTGAACTGACCTAGGGATATGCGAAGATCATGCATCCAATGGCGGGAGATATAGGTGGGACGAGTGATCAGCCCATTGTTTATCTCAAGGAAGTGATTGGTGTAGAAGGCCATTTTCGGACGTAGCTCACCCTGGGGGTTGGTCCAAGTGATCTGGATAAACTGTTTGTTGATGTCGTCCCTGATGATTCTGTGCAGGTCTTGCTTACTCGGTAGAAGGTGTGTAATAGCATCCATGGAGTAGCTAAATGGGGGGAGACGGTCCATGTTGATCTTGAGGGATCCCATGAGACGGGAAACCCCAACATACCAACACCGAGCACGGTCGCTATGGCCAGATAGAGAAATGGCCTCCAAAGAATGGTAGGCAAGATAGATGTACTTGTCTCTGCCTGTGGAAGAATCTGATAGTCTTTGAATGCGGTGCAAGAGTGAGACGAGACCAAAGATGACCTCCAGTCTGAAAGGGTGAGCTCCAAACTTGGCAAGGATGATATTGTGGGGAACAGTTTCCTTACACCTGATGGTCTGTCTGAGCATAAGGATCTGAACTCGCTCAATAGCCGCCCAATCCGACTTGAGAAGGGAAGGACCCCAAACCTCAAAACCATAGAGAACCGTGGGCCTCACAAGAGAATCAGAGAGGAACATCTTGGACAATGTGTCCTAGAAATGATGACGAAAGCAATGTCTCTCAAGGATCACTAGGGAGCCATACTCCTTGTTGATGCAGGGTTGGATAGTAGGACATAAACTGAAACAAGGTCTAGAGAAGAGAACTCCTAGATAAGTGTATAAGCTGGTGATCTCCAGCTCCGTCCCCCTGTAGAAGGAATGGAAGTCTGAGGTTTTCAGGCCATTGAAACTCATAACCTTGGTTTTACCAAGGTTAACTGTCATCTGTCTATGATCACAGAAAAGGGCTAAGGCATCCAGTTGTCTCTGTAACCCCTCCGCAGAGGAAGCCAAAAGAACCACATCATCTACGAACAGAAGGATGTAGATCAAAACTTGGTGAAGAAAACAACCGTCCCCATCTTGAATATGGTCGCTAAGAAACTCCTCCAGCTCATCAATGTAAATACCGAACAGAGTAGGAGAGAGGGGGGAGCCCTGCTTGACCCCAATGGTGCTCTTGATGAAGTCAGAAAGCCCAACACCAGTACGTAGGCGGCCCAAGACCTCCTCATATAGCCAAGTGATGGCGGCAAGAAGGGTTTCGAAAATGCCAATGTCTCTAAGTCTGCAGAAAAGAGCTTCCCGCGGAATAGAGTCAAAGGCTTTCCGAAAGTCCACAAAGCAACACAAGACTTTAAATGAAGGATGACGTGCTTTTTCAATGATAGCACGAAGGGTCAGAATGTGATCAATAGTTTGGTGAGCTATCCAGAACCTTGCCTCCCCCCTGAAGCATGTTCAAAATTTGGAGGTAGAAGATGACTATATAGCTAAGTGTAACAATGAAGCATGTTGAATAAGCAAGTAATTCACATCGAGACAAGTTGGTAGTGCATTGAGAAGAGCTAGAGAAATCCCACATTGTTCCATGAGCATTGTAGAAGCGCTAGAGAAGGCCTACACCACATATGACGGCTTAAATTGAGCAATTGGCTTGTAACTCTTGTAAAATGATAGTGGAAATGTCCATTCTTCTAGATTTTCACCACATTGAATTTTTCCATGGTAAATTCTTGTGTTAACATCTCTTTTCATGTGTGTTTGATTCATTTACTTGCTTACTTTCATTCTATGCAATTACTTCACATATTCAAGCTTTTACACAAGCACACAATATATATGTTCTGCTGATTACAAGCACAAAATTTTTTCATTGCAGCAAATATGAGTAGATTTTAGTCATACACAATTTAAAAAATTAACATGTTTCACACAACACATTGAGGGGGGTAGGTTGGTGAGGCAACGCTCATCTCTGCACAACACTACTATTAATTCTCCCCAATACACTATCTCTTGGCAGCAGGGATCTGCTCCTTCTCAACATCATTGCTTTGTTTCTTGGCATCGTGGGTCTTCTCAACCGCTTCATGGGCTGCCCAGACAAACACACAAAGATGTTTGATGGGACTACCATCTAGTCTTCCTGACTTTCAACAACCCATGCCCTTTGGTGGTTCTTACTCCCCACGGTTCTTACTCCCCACACATGGATTTTTGTATTGGTCTTATTCACATGGATTGGGGCTTTACTACTTTGGGTCTTCCCCTCATTTATTTTCAGTGTTTTTGTTTAGTTAGTCTTTGATCCTAGGGTTCTTTTACCCTAGCACTCCCTATTGTAATCAGATGTATTCTAGAGTCCCATTGACCTACTTTTGGTCATTTGTGGACATTAATATATTATATAATAGCATAAAAATAATAATCTTCGACAACATTGTTTTGTTGTTTGGATGAGTCACATGTTCGTAGTAGTAAAAAAGAGGCAGGAAATCTAATTTGTACAAAATTTCACATTGAATGTAAGATGTAGATGTCAGCCATAGCTGTAGCAAACATCAATTTGCAGCATAATGGATGTTGGTTTCAGTAGCATAGAGAATTGGATTGGCACGTAGAGTAAATTTGTGTTGTTGAATTGTTCATGGGAATATCCAAGTTGGTTAGGGATTACATTCACTTATAAGTTAGGATTTATGCCACACTAGCATAAGGAACCATTTCGTTTTTTTCCAAGCGTGGTGATTAACTTTCAGTGGTTTGCATTTTTTCGCTTGTTAGGTTATTTCAATTTGTATTGTAATTTCTTTAGGCCTCAATTTTTGAGTTAAAGGTCTATCTTTTTTACCCTAGCATATGTAAATTCCCCGCCATTTTTTCCGTCGAGGCCACTTGTAAATTTAATGCCAACTTGTTTTCTAATATCACTTCTACCTTATAATGGTCTAATTTAAAAGACCATTTAATATAAATGAGGGGCGATGCAATTATTTTGAAGGTGCGCACATGATAAAATCTTAATATTATTGTGTAAAGAGATGCACCTTATCTATAAAGGCCTTGTTCTTTTGCATGAGGCCACTTTCTTAGCCATTTTCATTGTCCCACTTACGTAAACAAACTTTTTAATTATGTCAGTTCCTATTTTTTAGGGAAAAAATGGGGTGATCTATTGGTTTTAAATAAAATATTCACAACTTCATTACAGAGCTGCTTACTTAAAACACTCATTTTCATGATGACCATATTTTTTGGCACACAATTGTAAAAAAGTCCATTTTCTTTTATAAAGCAACAATTTCTATAACTCTGCTTGCCCTATTGTAAAAGGGAACCCAATTAATTCCTCCCCTTATTTGACATGGGATGAAGGCCCATTTTTTATGATTTTCTTTTTCTTAGGATCCATTTTTCTAGGCATGGCATAAGGTCTCTTTTTTGGTATGATTGTTAAAATAAATAAAAACGTTTTTACCCTTGGGAAGTTATCCTTGACGTAGAAAATAAATGACAGTGAAACAAGGAAAATGAGAATGGTCTGTTGATCATCCCTACAATCTTGTTTTAAACCTCAAACATACTATGCAACTTGACATGGCTGCCATGGCAATCTACAAGTATAAACATGAGGTATCTATTTGGTTTGCCCTAGAAGAAGACTCCTAGTGGTGGTACACGTTTGAGAGTTCATCTTCCAAGAAATCAAAGCAGGCTACTTGACTGAAGGACCCATTTTGGCTAATTTTGTTCTCATTTACCTTTTCTATAGACTTTCTAGAGATTCACGCTATATTGCAGAAGGGTGGACTGCAAACACATTTTGGTAGAGCTCTTACTCGTTCACCAAACAGCTATCTCAGGGATAGTCGCTCCTATATAAGCACATTTTGGCTATGGCATTTCAGATTCGGCTACAAGTGACACATGTCAAGGAGCGGAAGAGGAAAAAGATTCATGGACTAGCTTTTCTATTTTGTCCTCAAGCTTTGAGGACATGTCATCCCAAAGTGGGAGGGCATGTTGTACCCAAAGACAACATATTTTTGTTTACAAAGCTCATTGTTATAATCTTAAGTTATAATGTTAGGCTGGTAAGGGTCAAAGTGTCTAGTTGTTATGTTTGGTTGGGTGATATCTCCCTTGGTATTGATATTTTGGGCATTTTTACAATGGGCTGCTACCATGGTGGTTTGGGGTTTAGGGGTCTGACCCAAAATGGTATGTCTAATAATGAATGAAAACATAGATGCAATCTGTATTGCTTACCATTCTAAAAAGGGTTTTCAGTTGAAACAAATCAATGTGTCTTTATGGCATTTCTAAGCCACAACATCATTGTAGAACTTCAGAATCATAGAGATATAAGTACCATACTCCTATAAGCATTGGCTTAACTTTTTGGAATCTCAGAGCTGTAAGTTCCTCAAAGAACAAATCCATGAATCTCTATTCTAATTTGTTCCAAGTGGTTAAAACAAGTTTATATTTTGTGCTATGGAGTTCTACTCCCTAAGAAGGTTTCTTCATGTAAAATCTGGTGTCTTTTTTGTGGATGAATGATTTACAGTACTTCCCTTTCCTTTTTTTAGTTGTTATCATTGCACACAAGGTATTTCTCTAGTTGTTAACATTGTACACGGGAGGTGATCTTTCAATATGTTTTTCACGTTTAAGTATGCAAAATGTAGTGATTAACCACTCTAGTTCATATAACTGTTGGATTAAGCATCAAATTTGTTATTAGAGTAGTTTTTCCATGCCCTTTTGAGGGTTAATCACTGACATGGAAAAGGAAGACAAGAAGGAGAAGCTGCAGTAGTGAAATCTGGAGATTCAAGTCACTCTAGAAGAAGAATTAGATGCTGCAGAAAGAGGTTTGATATAGGGAGGAAAGGAACCGGATGTTACAGACTGAGCTCAACACTCAAAGGGATGTCATCATTTGTGCTAACAGAAAATATGGAAATGTAGACATCCCATTTTAAATATGTGGGTATGCCATCTTTGATTAGTCGAGGCAAATGGAAAGCGTAGGCAAAGCCATGGAGAACTTGGAACGAATTTTGGCTGCAAAAGAGGAATTGTTGACTAAGCTCCAAATAGATTGTGAGAAATGTAGAGAAAACAAGGGTCTTCCTTTCAAAAGAAGCTTATTTCATCTTACATGCTCAGATAATGACTGAAGACAGAATGGACCGCATATGAAACTCTATTATTTTTCTAATTGAACACAAATCGTACATACAAAATAAATTGGTGTCAATGTTTTAGAGGATGGGCTATTATTGCCAAGGAATTAAGAATTCTATCGAGGTTGAAGCAAGACCCAAGTATACAAGCATTGGTTAGAGTAGTGCAAAGCTAAAAGATACCAAAGCAAGACAGTTCCCCAAGAAGTCCAAACTACCACTGCATCAGTAAATGCACAAGGAGGTAGCTGCACCAAATAAGCTGCCAAGAAAGATTGTAAAGCAACTCTATTGGGGAGTTAATCTTCCAATGAAGGAGAACGTAAAGCATCTCCACCCCATAAGCCGTTTATGAGGTCAACAAAGAATCTAAGCAGGCCTAACAAAATTTGTGAAAAAGTATGCATGCCATATTTGTAACTATTGTAGAAGACAATATCACATACGTCCCATTATTATAGATACCATTATTATTGGTATCTAGATTCTACATCCTTGCACATTTTTGTGGAAAAAGTAAGCATCGTGTAGCTATGTTTTTGCAGAAGCAAGACACCTGAAGGAAGCCAACATCCTCTGAAGGGAAGAAACTTTTTGATAATCACTCTCAAAGTGCAGCTTCCAAGCCAATGGAAGATTTTGGTGGGATCACTCCACAAAGTTGCAGTAAGATTTCCTCATCGCTAATAGCCTTATTTGATAGTCTTTAATTGTTGTAAATACTTGAGAGGTCTAACATGTTGCACAACAAGATATTTGTTTCTTGAATTGGCATCCGCAACCCAACATGAGCAGATTGGTTAAGTATCATCAATCAAGTTCATTTATTAAGGCTTACAAGCTCTCTTCAAGATATTATTTGAAAGTGGTAGACCATGTGAAAAAAACATGACCTGGGAGTTAACAAGATACCTTCCAGTAAGTACATCAACAACAACATTAGTATGAGTGTTTGAGTTGCAGATAACCACAAAAATGCAGGTCCATAAGGCAGTACAAAAATGGAAGTTATAGGGAGTGTAGCTGGAATCGCCAACAAGGATAGCAGGACATCTGTGTTGATGACCCTTCAAAAGGAATTGCCTGTTGCATATGATCGATAACCTATCCAGAACTTGATTGCACCATGGGCCCCAAGACGGTGACACACAGTACAACCCAACAATTTAGCTACTAAACTACTGGATTGTAAAGAATATGTGAATAATAAACAGATTGGCGGTAAACCATTACACATTCAAACATAAAGAGCTAGCAGATTAATGCTCTTCTATTCAATGAGAAAAGAGCAAATACGGTACATATGTGTACAATGTTAAAAGAAGCTGAGAATGAGGATTCATGTGATCTGAAAGGGGAAAATGCTTTCTAACTGATTTGCCTAGACCAGAATGTGTTCAAATGTCCATGTTTACTCATGCAGTCGAATGGCTACAAATGTATCATTATAAGAAAGCAGTTACAAATGAAGAGTTTGGCATTGTGGACCTTAGCACTGAAGTTTGTGCTACTTGGCGTTGACCTTGCGAGAGGTGTCACTGAACAGCGTGAGGTTTCCAAAACTCTCAAGGTTAGAGCATGGATCATCTGCCCTTTCTTTAGAAGCAATGACCCCTATCGTGTCTTTGGTTAGTTGCAGAAACTGAACTTGAAGATGTTGAAGGTTGTACCACTTATAGCACTTGGCCTGATCAGTGTAGTGTCCTGCCTTGACCACTATGAACAATTGATGTCCACTTTGGCAAGCGTGGTAGTTGTGATTTAAACAATCTGATCATTGAATGCTGTTTTCAAATGTTCAAGATCCAAATTCAAAGGGTGTTGAGTTGCTACTGGCTCAAGAAAAGGTAGAAAATAGGGCTGAAGAAGTTCTACATTGAACGTTGGAGAAGACCAAGTATTGTGGCAGATCAAGGATGTAAGAATTCCCTCCAGATGCGTGCAGTGTGGTTATAAGGACCGTAGCACAAATGTTTGATACTTCTATGCGTGCCTTTGGAAACATTATTTTGAAGATGCAACCAAACCTTATCACTCATTTTGAAGTCACAAGATGTCCGATGCGCATCATGAAGATCTTCTATTTTTGGCATCAGAGTATCTGCTAAATCTGCTAGTGAATTGTAGGATTTGTTGCACAAACATTTACCCCTTGTCCACTTCCTTTTCCTATATGTGAGTAGGATAGCGTGTGACAGGATATGCCGAGGGTTGTGACTGGCTGGAATACAAGACACACATGAAATGGGCCATTGCTCCATAGAATTGTGAAGAGCTTTGTTATAAGTTTTTTGTATAAAGGGCTAATTATCATCCAAGGTGCATGGATGTGCACTATTGTACATGTGCAACAAATGGGCAAGTTTGTGGTTGACGTCTTCTGTTTCCCCATCTGTATGGGGTTGAAATGTTGTAGACTGGTCCAATTGTGTATCCAATATCTCACACAAGATATGCCAAAAATGATAGACAAACTTTGGATCAACATTAGACATAACATATGAAGGTATTTAAAAGTGAACCCAAACATAATTGAAGAAGCAACATGATGTGTTCGATGTTATGATGTTTTTTGTTCAATGCAACTGTGATAGACACATCTTTGAAAAGTGAAAACCTAAAACCTATTCACTACAACAAATTCAAAGTCATTTGGTGCTTTGTCATAGGTTATTCAAAGTCATTTTGGTGCTTATAGATTCCCAAGGTTTGGATAGAACTAGCAAAGGTGTGTATAAGCTTCTTGTTTGCTACTCTCGCGATGCAACAAGAAATGTAGGACTTGATGTAGTGCTCTATGTTTGTGTGCATATGAAGCCAGAAAAAACGTTGTCGAAGCATGTTTTGGTACAACTTTGGAGTCGTGCGCCTCCTAGATGAGTCTTTGGTGAGGCGCTTCTATAGAAACACAGAAATGCCTAAGCTTGTAGAGAAGTTGATTGGATGGAGAAATTAGAAATCTGCTCACCCTGCATGAGAGTGGTATATATTTGCGCGAAATGCCGGTCTGCTGAGTAGAGTGATACCCAATTAGAGATGTTGTGTCTGCGAGTGTCAAGCATTAACGAGTGCCTGGACAAGAAGGCAACTAAGGCAATTTGGTGCCTTGTTATCCTTCCCCGCTTTGTGTTTGACCATTAGATGGAGCTTTTGCAGATATGTCATCCACTTTATATGGTGCATGTTCTCCTCTGCTTGATTGGTTGCACAACGGGGTACAACTCTTTTTTATGGGTGGAGTATTGCTGAATCGTGTTGATGATTGTCTTTGAGTGATATGTGACTGGATGTTGGATGTCCATGTTGTGTGAGTATAGTTCCAAGAGCATAGTCAGATGCATCCACATCTTGATCTCAAAGGGTTGGGCAATGTTAGGCATGGCCAGGATGTGGCAATCAGACATTATTGCTTGAGCTCCTCGAATGTGTGTCGTTTTTCAGGTGCCCATTGGAATGCAACTTTGGTGCACATGATCTGGTTGAAATTAGCATGTCCAAGAAAAATCCAGAGTTCCATGAGATTGTGCACGGTTGGCCAATCTTGATCTTTTCTGGAATTATATGGATGCCTACATGGTCAATGATTTAGACCAACTACTAGATATGCTCGGTGAAAAATTGGAGTTCAGAACTAATTGGCTAAAAAGACCTGTTCTTAGCCTAAAACTATCTTCAGCCTGACTGCAGGACAAGTTTGTAACTATATGTAGTAAAGGCAAAGCACCATGAAGAAGCTAGCCTTAAATCTTCCTGTTCTTAATTTTTTTTCTTCTGTTTATATAAATCTTTTTGAGCAAGAGTTGATTTTTATTGCATTTGATGATTATCCTCTTTTTCTTGTTATTGAGCAGAAACCATCTTATTTGATTCATTGAAGTACACAAGATGGGTGCTTAAAAGCACTATGGTTTTTCATTTGTAAGAACTCGCTAATTAGCATTCGAAACACTACACAACTTATTTTTAATTCATCTTTTTTTTGACCTATAACAAGTGAACACATGCCTTGCCCAACAGTTACTTTCCCTTTGTTTACGAAAACCTTTTTACTATTTAATGGTAGAGCTTACAAACACTCGTAAGTTAACAAGGTAGCCAGCATCCTTACGTTGGTATTCTTTGCATAACTATGATTTTTGAGGTTGATTAACCAATCCATAGTCGAAGTGGATGCTATAGCTCAACATGTTTTTAACAAAGTTGCTTTTTGGATAACATCTGCATTTTCTTGCATGGTAGCAGTTGAAATTTGTTATTCTAATTGGCTGACATGTTTTACTTTAATGCCCCGCTGAAGGTTTTGCTACATCGATCAGAAACATATCATGGTGCAACTGCAAAACTATTTGAGTAAACAAGATTCAGGGCATCAACAGTTGCACGGTAGTCTGCTTGTCTGAATCAACCGTTGCTAGCAAAGATGGAATCTTGCACCATGTATCTGACTGCTTCACCACTTTCCGAGGAGCCATATTTGATTCTATGTGTTTGATCAAAACTTAAGTGTATAGAACTGAAAAACTGCCACTGCAAGGTCAAAGTTACCAGATGGTTTTTGTACGATCTATATGAGGAATATTGCACATTGACCCACGTCAATCCTTATATTGGATAAAGTCTTTTTACCTATATGGGAATTGCCAGATCTTATGTATCATATTGATAAATCAGGCCTAGGAAGCTAAGTCATTGGATGGCTTTGGTGATGTTTGCATTAAAATTGATGTTGCCTTGAGGCCCATATTAACCCTCAGGCAATAGAATTAATGTTGGATGCAAACATATCAAAATGTTTAGGCCTTAAAATGGAAAATACTAAAAACAATAATGGGTAAGCCAATAAATAAATGAGAATAAGTGGAGTTGATGGTTTTTCTTTAAATAAAATGCTTCTAGCGGACTTGACGGTTTTTCTTTTCATAATTTGATGGAATTAGTCATAGGGTTGAGGAACTTCGTTGTGATGTAAAACACAATTTTTTTAAAAAATTGCTGAACTTTCTTTAACAATATAGACTGTGACCTCCAATTCAAGATGAAGCTTCCAAACATGCGTGCAATATTCATCCCTTTATGTCGGCTTGTTTCCTCAGCGAATGCGTACTTTAGTTTTAGACATGATATTTCAGTTCATGCTTTAGAACATAGAATGCTAAGAGAATTGTTTGCCATATGTCTTTATTTTAGAAACCCATAAGTAATAAAGTGAAGGATTGATTTTGCTTTTGGGGATTATGTGGTGTTGTATTACTTGTGACAATGTTAGGGAAAGAAGAGTGGTTGAATATAGAAAAGGGCATTTGGCATGCATTTTATAGACCAATGCAAGTGAATACTATGAATTGGATACCAGAATCATACCTAAACGTTGAAACATTTGGAAATTTCTTGAAATCACAATGCTACATTAAATGTTGACTTTTTTTTAGAATTCTTTGTCACAGGCTTCCTTATTGTACAATGAACACACCCGTCAATTTTTAACTAATGTCATTGTGACCAAATAGAGGCATTGAAAACATGTGTGGTTTAAATTCATCCTCACTCTGTTGTCTAATTTAAATTATAGTAGTCAGCAAGTTACAAAGCACCTCTCGAACTGCTTTTGGGTATTACATTGTCCAATTTCGCACTCTTAAGATATGTAAAGAATTGTCTTTCAACATTAACTACATTATGCAATCTTAGGGCTGCTCCACATCTGTGCATATTCAAGGCTTCTAGATGTAATTTAATACTGAATAACTTCCTCATCATTCTTATTGTATAATACAGAACCTTTGAACTCCCTTTGCCCATCTTCCATTATTGTCGCCATCTAGGTCTACATTCAATCATTTTGAACTTTATAGAATATTCTTGCAACTAATTTGGATGAATTTGCATGCCCTTCTCATGTATATGAACTTTGATGCTTAAACAACTATACTTCTTGTAAATTTGTAATCCATTGTTTTGAAATTTCATGATCGCTTGTACTTTGGACAACTCTAGCATGTTTAGATCATCACATATGATATCTGCATTATCTACACATCACCACAATTAAGAAGACTCGTTAGTTTAATTGATAATGACATTGAAATAAGTACCACAACAATTGTATGTGTTTACTCTTATTTATACATTTAATGCATTGGTGCTGCACTCTAGACAATTACTTCAGCCCCTACAATGTCTATGCAAATCGCATGCTAAATGCTGCTTCTATTTTAATTATTACATATGGGTTTCCTATTTTGATTGTTGCATATAGGTCTTCTTTAGATGTCAATTCTTTGGGAAAAAATATTTTTACATCAATTTAAACTAGAAGATTACCTCAACCTCTACAATTCCTTATGGAGCTTGCACACTAAGTGCTTCTTGTCTAGTTGCACATATTTTTTGATTGTTGCATATAGATCTCCTTTGGCTGTATTTCACTAGAAAGCATAGGTTTAATATTCAATTGCTTGGAAGAAATAAATTTAACATCGATTTGAAGAACATTTAATCCCAGATTCAAAACCGACAAATATTATGACTAAGGTTATGCATACAATTGATGTGAAACTCTCTTAATAGTTAAAACTTTGATGTGCATATAACCTTTCAACCTATGTTGTGTGTTACTTATTGATTGATCTATTTGACTATTGTTTAGTACCTACATAAATAATTGGTGTATTTTTATAAAATCATTTAGTTTCATGACAACTTTGTTCTTGGAGTAACAAGTCCATAATATAGCTACTAGGAGACTCCCCACCTTGGCATGTTCTAAGGATTACAATTTCCTGTTGCCCATCTTCCATTATTGTCGCCATCTAGGTCTACATTCAATCATTTTGAACTTTATAGAATATGCTTGAGACCAAAAACAACCTAGGATTAGCTAG
Organism: Taxus chinensis; assembly: GCA_019776745.2. Lineage (NCBI taxonomy): Eukaryota > Viridiplantae > Streptophyta > Pinopsida > Cupressales > Taxaceae > Taxus > Taxus chinensis. Next base: position 267,153,664 of record CM034147.1, on the reverse strand, counting down.
GAAAATTTAAGGAATAATATATTCTTTTTAAGTGTTCCCAACAAAAATTCCAGAGTCCATTACAACAGTTATCAAACATCCTACACAACACTAGGAGAGAGAAATTCATCCCTAGCGCAGATAGATTATCTTCTTGCAGGGCGCGCGGAAGAAAATTTCCCTGGCTGTCGAAGAGAAGCATGGAAATGAACCTTCCTTCCGGATGTGGAAGAGAGGCGCGGGAGAAGCTCTTATTCTCTTGGGCGTGGAAGAGACTCATTCTCTCCCAGGGGCGCAAGATGGGTGCACAAGAGGCACATTTGTCTCATGGGCGCGCAAGACAGGCATGCAAGAAGCTCTGGGCGCACAAGACGAGCACGCAAGAGGCTTTTCCTCTTCTACGAACTTTAGAAGGCCATAACTTTTGATAGAGAGATCTATTTTTGGAAAACGAGGACTTTTCAGAAATCTCTCGACATCCTCTTTGCACAGAAAACTTAAGGATTTAATTTGGATAAATTTTAATGGGTAAATTTTGAGAAAATACTCTGCAGGATTTTAAAATGAAAACTGGTAACATTTGACTTATAAAATTTTGTTCAATTTGACCTCCTTCCTTTCTCAACATGCCAAACAGACATGGGGGGTTTCTCTTAGAGGAATTTATGATGGATTGCAAGGAATTATTTGTGGATTGAATATTAATTCAAAATTTCTCAATTTTGATAACAAAACGACTACATTTTTGCCTTTATTCGATTTGAAAGGATTCTTAACCATTTATTAAGTGGATTAGCTTATTTGGGGTCATTTTAATCCTACTAAGTTCAATTTAATGTTTCATTTTCTTATTGATTGTTGTAGGGGTCATTTTATGCATTTTTAATAAAAACATTTGCTAATTTGAAAACATCTAACAATGATCCAAAACAAATAGATTTGTTTACATTTACCAACTTCAATAATAAATTCATTCAAAAACACTCTAATTTATTAAGTTGATTCAAACAAGGTATTCAAATGCCAATTTACAACTTCAGATTTTCCAAACATTCATTTCTGTAAAACAGAGCATCATGACATTTCAACATACATATTCACTTTTCTTTTTTTTCCAAACAAAGGTTTCATAATGCATTTCCAATGAAAACCAAATCATTTGAACAAGGTAAAAACTTCCATTAATTCAAAAATGATTTCCTTACATATTTCTTATTTCATACTTCAATTTCAATATACAGAATACAATTTCCTTCTCATACATTCCAAAAAAAAAAACCGAATTCATCTCTTTCACATTTTGAATTTCAACTTTCATAGCCATAACAAAATATCTTTCCATCGCTAGTAATATACAAGGTCATCCACTTCAAAGTGCAAAAGGGTTACAATAAATAATAATCTCAATGAGGACTGTCAAAACTATCTTTTTCTTTTCTCCGAACAACAACATGACGATCCTACATTTATTTCAATTTGATCACAACAAAGGCAGGGGAAGGGCAACGCTCTCCTCCCAACCAAGAAATCCAATGAAAGGGGAAGCCATCCTTCTTCATTGGCCCCCGAGCCCTAACCACAGTGCAATAGAAGATGTGTTTCAACTCATGGAAACAACAGGATGCCACAAACACACAAGGAATCTCACATTTAAAAATCATTCCAAAATAGAATGTAGTTTACAACCACATTAAAGCATAACAAACAAGACTTAGGCTTCATCACGCAAGCCAAAGGAGCAAGAAACTATGGGCGATGCTACTTATGTCTTCCAAAGGGGAAATGAGTATCACCACCTGAGAACAAACCAAAAAATTATGTATTATTTCAAATCCCTGACATACCCTTATGCCTCCCCACATACCCCTAATTCCTCACATTTCCTTATGCCTCCCCAACCTCTTATGACACCCCATAACGAGTAAAGAAATGCAAGTTATTTCTTTTTACAAAGTGGAACCCAAATCCCAACTCTCTCCACACTTATACCTCCCCAAAACACTTATGCCTCCCTCAAGAGTACCCTATAGTCTTCTCCTACACCATCCCTAAGCCATCTATCCAACCAACCAACAAACAAAAACAAACATATAAACATTTACATATTCATAAAAGGGAAGAAGAGATTTCCAAGAGCCAAGCTTTTACCTCTCCATGATGGATTTTTTCCCAAGTCCAAAACAAGAAGCTTTCCAATGCAAAATAGTCCAAGATCAACAATCCACAAGAATGCAACAATCTCCAATATTCTCCAAAAATAAGAGCTCTCAAGACCAAAATAAGTCTCCCAAAATGAAGTGATAAAAGTGAAGCAACCCAAAAACAAGCTAAGGAATTCCAATAAATAGAAGAGGGAAGATAATAGGATGAGGTGGATCCATGTAGGATGCCACGTCACACATCCTCAACCCCAACACAAAAGTCAACTTCATTCTCCAATGCATAATCAATAGGTGGATGAATAATATGATAGTTTTACTTACACACTCAATCAAGCCCACACCACATAAGGACTGAAATTAAAACATGTAAGAAAAGTGTAATAAAAACATTCAACTTGACTTACAAAAATGCATAAAGAAGGGCTAAATTTAACTCTCCAACCATAGATAAGGTTGGTATACAAATTTAAGAGGTATGAGACAAATTTAACTTGTCCCACAAGCCTCCAAAATCAGCCTCCAAGGAAAAATTAGAATTTCAAAAAAGATGGAGTGTTTCATACTCCAAAATCAGCTTACACATCTCTTACACATCACTTACACATTTTTTACAACACTTTAATTTTAGGCCAACAACTCTAATAATTACTTTCTTATTACCCAATTTGATTAATTAATTTTTAAACAATATGATTACTCACATTAATTTACCACATTTAAAAAATAATGAAAGGGGTAAACACATCACTTAAATAAATGCATGCAAAAATTAACAAAGGAACCAAATAAAATTAAAAAATACATAAAATCTCTTGGTCACATTTCAAAGGTGACCCCCCCATGGGAATCCCTAACACAATCAAACACACACAAACAAATACAGTTGCCATGGTGACCTTGTTGAATTCATCTAGAATTCCAATGTAGTTGATCTCCAATCCCCCGATATTTATTCTGATACTTTTAACCTGTAAAAATACAAATACTTCCTTCAACCTCATGGCCACATCAGAACATCCAAATGAATATAATATACTTCCAAAGTCATCAATATATATGTTAATCACAACAATCATCAAGCCAATCAACAATGCCATTTAAAATTTCATCAACTATATCATCATCAATTTTCATTTTCTAGGTCTACTCAAAATATCCAAATATCACATGTCTGAACACATCTATAATATAACCATGTGAAACAGTATATCAACCTCAATATATAAAATGTCGATAACCTATAAGTACAATACAAATAGCATCCTAATGTTACCCTAGGTTGAAAACATTTAATGAAGGAGAACAAAGGCCAATAGGAGTCGAGAACATTAGCTTTCAAGCTATATCCCTGCATGTGTTAAATTCACGGGTAATGTTGGCCTACACAAAAATGCAAAAAAAGAAAAAATAGAGTTACACAATTTTTTTTGATAAAAAGATAATCATATTAATTGAAAAAAAACATTTTGTTCGTATTGCATTCAAAGTCTTGTGGGTGGAAGGAGTAAGTAAGTAGAAACAAATGATAAGCAAGAAATTTACGAGAAAGGCATGCCAAAGCTTGCTCTAAGCTAGAACGCTACAAAACTTGACCTGAAAAAAAATCCTTAGATACATCCACAAGAAAACCTAGAGGAAAATAAGTGAAGCATTGTTGTTGCAAAGCATTTGAAGTCATTCTAGGATCCACTAGCATGTCTAGGTAGAGTGTGTATAATGACTAAAGCATTCACATCATTCATATACATGACTAGAGTAAGGCCTCGTCAAATCACTACCTCAATGAGATTTCCATCAATGGGATGTGTATCTAATAATGCATGCATTTCATTAGATGATCACCTTATTTCCTCTATGATCAAGTTGTTGAGCTTCCCATATTCCTTTCTCCCTTTTATTGTGAGCAGGCCATGGAACTTGCAAGTTTGAGAAGTGACCTTTTATGCGGTGAATGCCTACTCACATGCCCTCCACTTTTCAATGTGCTTAAGACGTATATTTAACTGGATATGACGACTTTTTCTCACCTCATTTGATTGCTCAAAGCATTGATAAACTTGCCTAAAATTTTGAGCCATACACCAATGACTTGATTTGTGGTTGACATGCTCAAAAGTGTGCATTCAAGTGATTTGGATAATATTGATGGTAATGTGCTTTTTTGTACCATTCCAAACCATTGCCCCACATAAGGGTGACCACCACCATTCATTTAATATAGTGGATCTCCAATGCATTCATTATTGGAATACATCGGAGTCTTGTGTAGACAATGAACTATCAATAAGGACTCAACTATTTAAAATAGTGAGTACAACCTTAAAAAAGACATGGTTGTAAAATAACATTTGATGTTTATGGCTTTGGATCCTGTGACCTTGTAAAACAATGTCGATGTCTTTACGATATCATCTTTGACCAAATTTTCTATCACACCACTTTGAATTTTCTACATCAAAACTTATTTATAACTATCCCAAATGTAATTACCACTACCGAAAAATAAGGTTTATCTATAGGGATTCAAACTAAGACCTCTTAGAGAATAGTATTACAACTAGGCTTGCCATGGATTTACTCATTACTTGAAGGATTTTCACATGAATACATAAACAATTACATGGGAGATGGATACGTGGGGCAACTTTTGAAAGAAACAAATAACAAAGAATAACTTGAGAAAGAAGGGTGAATAGAAAATAATAAGCTCTTGATTTAAATATAATTTTATATTTAGTCTCGGCCATGGGCTATGCATCACCAACCATACAATTCTAGTCCTCCACTTCATGTTTCACCTCTTCACTCATTTATACATCATGATGTTGGGAATTTCAAAAGAACATCACCTAAAATAGAGGAATGTAACTTCTTGATAATACTATTACCACAAGCTTTATAATGCTTACTTTGTTTATTCTTAAATGAACCAATAGCACATTAATATACAAGTATTGTTAAGCAAAAATGGCAATCATACATTCAATGACCACAACAACATCATAGCATAAGCAAATTCATGACAATCATTCTTCAAATTGACAAATATTGGCTATTGCAATCCACGTCGACAACCATTGTGAGGACAACTATGAAGAATTTGATGAAACCAAGCCTAATTCATTTATTTAGTTGATTGAGTGTATGCAGATCTTGGTTTGTTTATTTTGATTATTCCATCACTTAGTTTTCTTAGATGTATGACGTTGTTGTGGTGAATAATTAGTGTATAACGAAATTGACTAAGACCAAGTTTTTTTTGATGGTTGAAAAGAAGAGGCTAACTATAGGCAAAGTATAGGGCTTAAAAATGTAATATTTTGCAGCTATTTCCCAACAATACATGATATATTACTTTCTATACCCATTCATGAATTTAGAGTCATTGTTTGCCTAAAATCTATATTGAAAACAACAAATGCATTGATTGCAATCCTTGAATATAAGTACAGTGTGCATGGTATGATTACCAAATTCACAATTATGAAATTTTCATGGATTTTTATTATGTGACATAGGTGATTTTCAACTTCTTTAGGTCAAAGGGGAATAAAACTTGTAAAGTACTCTTTCGTGCATGATGCACTCACAACTATGGATGATCAATCCCAAAATTGTGTCAACAATCATCGTTGGGAGGTCAATTCTCTTCCAATGATACATGTATACACCTTATTTTCACTCACTAATGATTTCTTGTGTTGTATTTGTTGATGCATTAACATCCTTAAATGAATGTCTAAAGGAGTTTATTCAAGATTAGGGTGGTTCGATTTGTAGTACGTCATGAGAGATCATTGTGGCATTACCCTTCCCTACCAACATCTTATACCACCTTCACATCACCTTTTCATATGCTTCAATTCACCTCATGAGTCTCTCATTCCCTTCATTCACCCTCTTCCTCCACCTCAATTGGTTTTCCTATAACCACCATTATTGGCTTTATGGAAGACATTTTGCAAAACCATATTTCAGTGGATGTCATTGGTTACGCTGATGATGTTGATTGAAATTAAATCATGACTCAAACGTGCAAATCCACATACATGGTTCTTACTTGTCATTTCTTAAGATTATATATGAACAATCTACTCTACATCACTTGCAAATATGCCTTAGAAGGTTAAAATGTATTAGGGTTTAGAGGAGCTTTCTTAAGGAGAACATAATTGGAGCTTTTGGTTGTTGAAGATATCGAGAATAAGAGTTGAACCAACAAGGTATTTCAGTCTTTAAGATCACCAACTTTGGTCTAATTAGGTCTTATGCCTATTCTTCTCAAGCCTTCACTGATCCATAGGCATCTAGAAAAACACACCACTTCATCAATTCCATCAGCACCAAGAAGGAGAAACAAGAAAAGTGAAAGAAATGAGGCAAATAGAGGTTCTGGATAGAACCACCGCTCTGTGCAGAGCGGCGGTTTCAGAACCGCCACCCTGCAGGGCGGCGGTCCTGAGACCACTGGTCTGCACAAGGCGGTGGTCCTAACACTTTCGAACAGAAAAGAAGAATGGAATGCGAGTGGACGCGTTCTTGAAGCACCCAATCGTGTCTCTTTCCTTCCATGCCCTTTCACATCCTCCAGTGCATAGGAGGACATGGGAAGGCGTATAAATACATGAAAGGAGCAAGAGAATAGTCATTCAAAGATCCAAAGAGATTGAGAAGTAGAGTTTAATGAGAGCAGTGAGCAAGATCTTTAGTGCTGGAATGGAATTATAGGAGCAAGGTGTAGAAGCAGAGCAAACAAGTAATTAGAGAGAAGGTTTACACTGTTGCTTCTTGTCATACTTATTGTAATATGTAATTGTCTATATTAGACCAATAAAAGTGGGAAGAAAGAGCAGTTGCCCTTCCCGACTGGTTTTCCTCCTTGGAGGTTTCCAGGATAAAATTGTTGGTGTTGAAGTTTGAATTGTTTCCTTCTCTGCAATTTTCCTTTCTATAGCACTAGATAATCATTCACGAAGCTCTAATTTTCAAGCAATTTTGTCATTTTCCAAAGTTGAAAGTAGAACAACATAGTTGTGTGATTCGTAGGGTTCCAAAGTAGAAGTTTACGGATCATTTTGGTATCAGAGCTGATTATATATCCAAGACTGTGGTATTCGAATCTTTCTTGTGATTTTGTATGACAGTGATAAGGTCCAAAGGTGAAGAAGTTTTACCTTGTGAGCCAGATATTTCTATGAAGAAGTGGAAACAGAGAATTCGAGCTCACATGGAGGAAGAGAACTTGGTATGTAGAGTCAAGATGCTAGAGACCATGATGGATAGATTGCATAGAAAACAAGAAGAGCTTTCAGATCTGCAAAAGACAACTTCGGTTAAGCAAGATTCCATGGACTCGGTGGTTCGAGCACTAGCCAAAAAATTTGGTATTGGAAAGAGCCACAAAGAGGAAGGATGGGAAGAGCATGAAGAGACGCCAATTGTAAGCGAGAAGGTAAAATCTACACATACATCTTTTAAAGCTGAAACAAAAGTGGAAATAAAGAATTTTGAAGGACAAGTTGATGCAAAATTACTGGATAAATGGCTAAAACAGTTGGAAGTCTACTTTAGTGTGCATAATGTCACTGAGGCACAAAGGGTCACCTTTGCACGTCTCAAAATGGAAGGTCATGCTCTGGTTTGGTGGGAAACCCATCTAGCCACTTGTGAGAAGAAGAAACGTCCTATTGTCAATACTTAGAAAGGTTTTAAAGAATTTGATTAGAGCTAACTTCTATCCTATTGGCCATAAGATTGACATGATGATTAAGTGGCAGTACTTTAGATAGGGCAACGGTCAAAGCGTGTAAGACTACACTACGGAATTTCAGAGACAAGCCATGTTGCTTAATAAGGACTTGGAGGATGAGGACATTCTAACCAAGTATTTGGGAGGACTTCACACTCACCTTCGGAGGAAGGTAATCTTCATGATGCCCAAGAATGTCAATGAAGCTTGTGTACAAGCATACTACATTGATGACGAGAAGAAGCAAGGAGAAATAGAGCCCAAGGGAGACCAATCAACAAAACAACATGACAAAGAACAATGGAAGACAAGTAGTAGAGGTAAATGGAAAGGTAAACATGCCGCTACTGCTTTGCATACTTCTAAAGATCCTAAGAATTTCTGTAAGAATTGTGATGTAAATGGACATACTGATGCCACATGTTAGAAGTTACATCCAGAATTGTACCCAAAGCACCGAACCAAGGATTCCAAGAAATCCATGGCCACTGTGAAGACAAAAAGAGAGGTGGAAATTGAGGATGATTTAGTTGTAGATGAGAGGCTGGGATGCATGACCACTAACATGTACGGGGCAGCAGAAGAAGAAGAGATGAGTAAGCTATTTCAAATCAGAATCCAAATCAAGAAGACTAAGGTAAACGCTTTAGTAGATTCTGGTTCTCAGTCAAATTTGATTTTTGATGCGGTTGTAGAACAACTTGGTCTAAAGACTTACGCGCATCCACATCCATACCCACTGGGATGGGTGAAGAAGGGTGTAGAAATACAAGTTACAAGGAAGTGTAAGTTTCAGTTTGGGATAAACACCCAATACATAGATGTATTAGAGGCTGATATTATTCCTCTTGATGCATTTGACGTTGTCTTCGGAATTCCTTACTTGTATATCAGGGATTCTGTGTTCACAAGGAGGGAGAACCGGTATAGATGGGTCAAGGATGGAGTCAGTTTTAACATCTGGGCACACCAGAGCAAATCAAAGAAGGCTACGGTAAGTGCTAACCAAACACCAAGAATTTTTTAGGCAAATCATCACTTTTGTTTGCTTTCATTGGAAGAAAAGAAAAATGGACGTGAGAGTACGGATATTTTTGACCAAAGGATGGAGAATTTGGATAACACTTATTAGTTTTTGCAGAAGAAGCCAACAAATGAATTGCTCATTCAAGGAGCAAAACAAACTTCCACTATGCAGTCACCGTATCTACCTACTGATTCACTGGACCTGACTGTGGGGCAACAAGAAGAAGAGGAGATACAAGGAACGGTGGTGACTATAGCAGTAACGTACTTGAAGAGGATTCAGCCAATCCATATCAAGAGACAAAGACAAGAAAGGACTAAACCACTACAATATGGGACCTTCGCCATACTTGAGCAGGTTGGAGAAGAAACCTTTCAGCCATATTTCATACAGATGCACGCATCCACTAATGCCATATATGCATGACAAAGAAGGAAAGATACAAAAGTTACCTTCCAAAGAGGATTGTACTCGAGGCATCTCAGAGGATGATGTAGCACTGGAACAACAAACCAGAGATCCACATGAGTCTTGGCAGGTTGGATGAGAGAAGACACTAAGGCAGACCCAGTGGTATTCAAATGAGCATGAGAGGGAGTTGATTCCTGTACCACTCCCCCACTAATATTTTGTGGGGCCAAAAGCCTCCTAATTAGGGGAGGTATGATCCATAGGGATCCAAAAAAACACACCACTTCATCAGTTCCATCAGCACCAAGAAGAAGAAACAAGAAAAGTGAAAGAAAATGAGGTAAACGGAGGTTCTGAATAGAATCACCGCTCTGTGCAGAGTGGCGGTCCTGACACTTTCGAACAGAAAAGAAGAATGGAATGTGAGTGGACACGTTCTTGAAGCACCCAACAATGTCTCTTCCCTTCCATGCCCTTTCACATCCTCCAGTGCACGGGAGGACATGGGAAGGCCAATAAATACATGAAAGGAGCAAGAGAATAGTCATTCAAATATCCAGAGAGATCGAGAAGCTGAGTTTAATGAGAGTAGTGAGCAAGATCTTCAGTTCTGGAATGGAATTGTAGGAGCAAGGTGTAGAAATAGAGCAAACAAGTAATTGGAGAGAAGGTTTACATTGTTGCTTCTTTTCATACTTATTGTAATCTGTAATTGTCTATATTAGACCAATAACAGTGGGAAGAAAGAGCAGTTGCCCTTCCCAATTGGTTTTCCTCCTTGGAGGTTTCCAGGATAAAATTGTTGGTGTTGAAGTTCGAATTGTTTCCTTCTCTACAATTTTCCTTTCTATAGCACTAGATAATTAGTCACGAAGCTCTAATTTTCAAGTAATTATGTCATTTTCCAAAGTTGAAAGTAGAACAACATAGTTGTGTGATTCGTAGAGTTCCAAAGTAGAAGTTTACGGATCATTCACCCTCAACAAATTCTCACAAGGTGCTTCAAGCTAAGGAGAGAGATTAATAAGCCAACAGGTGTACCACATGTAAGTATCTCTTTCTCTATTCTTTTTTTTTCTCTGGTTGTTGACTATTCATATGTATTTTGTACTAGTGTTGTAACTATTTTACTTCTAAATGTCTAAAATGAATTAAAAATTATACACAATTCATGTTTAAATAAAAATAATAAACCAGGGATGAATCATGTTAACATAAGGGCAAGCTAATTAATTTTGGAAGCATAAATATTGAAAAGATAATGGAGTGAATAATTAATTGATTTCAGAATGTTTGAATGCACAAACGACTGCCAAAAGATGAGAGAAGACTTTGAAGACTATGGCAAATTGCCCCAGAAAATATGTAAGAAATAACTCCAAGATCAACTACTAAAATGATTGGAAACATAAGTAACATAAGTAATAAAATTAATAGAAACATTGAGCATACCATCAAAAAAGTTGAGACATGATTTGTTAAGTGCGGAAACTGGTACACCAGAGGAAAATCCCACATGTTATTGAGAGATGACTCAAAGCATTTACAAGATATCACGATGTGCATAGAACTTCTTCCAAAAGAGAATAAGAAAGAGAGATTGCAGGAGAATAAAATCCATAACAAGACTAGAAACAACTTAAGAAAATCTTTCTAAAGGAAGTGATAATACTCATAGTGTTGTGGAAGAGACACACATACTCCTTAAACATAGTGAAGGTAGAATAAAGAGTTACAAAGTAAATTTACTCATTACCTTAGCCAACCTCCCAAGTGTGTGCCCGGTGTCCATGATTCCCATGAAGTGAGAGGAAATGGTTGCAAAGTGGCAAATGAATTACATTTGAAATGTACTTCCAATTCTTGTCATAATGAGGATATATCTATTGAGTCAAAAGTGGTGAAGGCTACATGCTGCTACCTCACATTCCCCATATTATATGGATTAAAATTCATATGAGAATAATAATACAAATTGGGATATTAACATACCCAAATAAATATTGATCTCCAATAAAATGTTAACCGAATATGAATTGTCTTGGTCAAATTTGACGAAGAAAGTTAGGTTAGTGACTGAACCTATATGAGGAGGCTAAACTTCTCCTACATAGGTTAGGTTGTTCTAAAATATCTAGTGTACATTCGTTTGCTTTTGATTAGTAAAAAATATTTTAGATATTTGTGATGACATGCAAGGTTGGTGTAATGTCTTCTCCTCTCTTATAACCCTCACAAAAATTAATAGGATATATAAATATTAGGCTTGAACTAAGCCTAGATCAACCTCCCACACCCCACTGCATGAAAGCACTTCACTAAACATTAGTAGAACCATGGCTAATGTAGTTCTCCCCATTGCGAGTGAAGTGTCTTTTCTTTACTTTTGGTTCTAGAGAAAACAAGTGCAACTACATGAAATTCACTTAAGCCCTCCTTTGGTACACACATGTAACTTAGGGGAATATGCAAATTTGATCATTTGAAAATTTGAATATATGTTCTTAGAGTTGATTCAAACAAAATGCTAGGAGTCTCTTGACGCTTCTTGTCAAAATGCGCCTATGGGATTTGTATATATAAGCTTCTCAATTTTGAATTAGGGACATGATGACGCAGACAAGCCGATCCAAAATGAATTAAAAAGTCGACACATGGGTGTTTACTTCAAGAAAATTGATTAAAATTCTACATATGATAGGTTTAGTGGGCCCAAACAAGTTTGTCATTGAAACATACCTAGATAAATAAGAAATAAAATTAAAAAATGTGATAGAGAATGAATCCCAAAAAAATTCAATAAATTATGAAAAAGGGAATAAAAAGAGTATGTGAGTGTATTGAGAAGAGTAAGGAGTCCAAATCAAGGAGAAATGTGCAAATAAGTGCCTAACCAAAAGTAAGGGACCATGGGGGGATCATGATTCTTAGAGGACAAAAGAGGGGATGAAACTTAGATTGATAATTTCTCATACCGAAGGGACTAAGAGAGATTTGCCCTTTTCAACACTGGCGAGGAAGAAGATAGGAATGAAGTTAATAGTGGAAATGTTTGTGCAAGATTATTTGGAGGCAATAAAATTAGGTTGCCAAAAAATGGTGGTATAAATGTTTTCCACTACTAGAAGAAGTCTCTTTTGTAACCAGGGGGATTTTCTTGCTCATTTGGTTCCTATAGAAATAATGCAGATGTATGCCAACTATTAATTAGGGGGAAAAGTTTCAAGAGTTATAAGAAGTTAATATTTTTTTTAATCCTATGGGAACTTGGGAGCTTTTGCTATGATGGGTTTTATTTGAAAAAGAGGTAATCATCGGCATGAGCTTTTTGACATTTGACAAGGTTAACATAACCAAATCTTGCTAAGTTTGCTATAAATAATTATGACTCAAATTAAAGGTTACATATCTTGCACATGACAAGGGATTTGGGAAAAAAAAATAGCATTATGTGGACATCAAAAATCCATAACTTGGCATAATGTGTAGGCTTAAAGTGTAGAATTGTTATGTGATTGGTTACCCATAGTCAAGTATTACGTGGTAATGTTCAAATAAAGAATTGAAAGTTATGAAAGGTTATATATACAAGCTTGAAAAGTCAAAAGAGAGAAAAGACTTACCATGAACAATGATATATGGGTTATATTAACAATAAATTATGTAATTAAAAGAGATATAAGAGGGTGCGTTAGTGTAACCCCCTCTTGAATAATATAAATAATAGTAGCAACCCTTGAGAGATGGTATGAATTTGATGAAAGCAAAATAAACAAGAGAAAAATAATAGTGGAGGTGAAGCACGTATGCATGGAGACCCTAAAGAGACATTGAGACTTGGTCCATAGAGTGGGTCCAAGAGGTGGTACATAGTACACCCCTCAAATTATCATGACCAATGCTTGTCATGCTTTGTTAACATTGGAATTGTTC
>CM034147.1:266940403-267137903 GCA_019776745.2 Taxus chinensis | reverse complement strand
TAATAATTCACATGATAATAATAATACACAATATTGATATATTTAATATATCTAAATTATGCACCCAACTTTGTGACTGGGATAAGGAGACTTTGGGAAGATCTAAATTTTTTAAAAACAAATATAAGAATGATAATTGGTTGGTTATGGGAGATTTCAATTCCCCACTCAACCCTAGTGAAAAGTAAGGTGGTAATCCTGATTTCTCTACTGGCGTGGATGAATTTGCTAACTTTGTCTCTACTTCAAATCTTATGGATGTGGAACTTCATGGAAATCAGTTCACCTGGACAAATAGAATAGTTGGAAATGACACGATTCAGGTTAGACTAGATAGAGCTCTTATATCTATTAAATGGATATTAAATTAGGATTTTCATCTATCTTCTTTACCCAAAATTGACTCTGATCATAATCCGATTGTGCTAAACCTATTCAACTGGTCCAAGCTTTCACACAACTCTTTCAAATTTGAAAAAATGTGACTGGATCATGAAGACATTTCATAACGGATTAAAGAATGCTGGACATGGGATGGAGAAGGAACTGCTTAGTACATGTTAATTCAAAAACTTAAAAATGTTAAAAAATATGTGAAAACTTGGAATAAAGAGGTCTTCGGTAATATTTTTGAACAGAAAAAAGGATCTACAACAACAGATTTAGAAGCTTGAACTGAAAAATCTCCACAAAAGGCAAGAGCTCTGATGATTAGCTATTAGAGAAGAAACTCCTGTTTGAGTTGCATACGTTATGTAGTAGGGAGGAAACTTATTGGAGGCTCAAATCTAGGGCCATTTGGTTGAAATAGGGAGATAGAATTTTTTTTTTCCATATGACCACTCTTAAACACAGGGCCTATAATAGGATCACAAAAGTCTCAAAAGGAAATAACAATGTTACTAAAGATTAGAATGACATCAAGGTTGAAGCTCTTAGATTATATGAAAATTTGCTAACGAAAAACAGTGCTTACAATGAAGAGGCTGCCTCTTTTTTGTTAGAAGCCATTCCGAGAGACTTCATTGCTGAAGATAGATTCAAGAATCTTACCAAATTAGTCACCATAGAGGAAATCCAAAAAGCTTTATTTTTTCTTGAAGGTGATAAGGCACCAGGCACGGATGGTTTCTTTGTAAATATCTTCCAAAAATTTGGGGAAATTTGTTTGGAAGACCTTCTCAAGGCAGTAAATGTATTCTACAGAACATGATACCTCCTCAAGGAGCTGAACAATACTCACATTGTACTCGCCTCCTAAAATATGGATGCCAAATATTTTAAGGACTTCCATCCTATTAGTTTAGTAAATGTGATTTATAGAACCTTCACCAAGATTGTTGCTACTAGAATCTAGCCTATCCTCTCTGATGTAATTTCAAAGCAACAAAGTGGATTTATTAAAGGGATGATAATACAAGATGAGGTGATTATAGTACATGAAACTATTCATTCAATGGATAAAAACAAACAATCCGGTATGGTAATGAAACTTGACATGAGTAAGGATTTTGACAGAGTTTCTTGGCATTTCCTTGATAAGGTCCTTGCCAAATTTGGTTTTTAGAATAAATTCAAGAAGATCATCTAGGCTTGCACCTCTATGGCCAAATTTTCAGTTGTCATCAATGGTACACCGGTGGGATTCTTCGCCAGTAGTAGGGGCATAAGACAAGGGGATCCTATATCCCCTCTTATCTTCATACTCATGGCTGATAGCCTCAACAGATCCATCACTAAAGATATTAATGTAGGTCTATTAAAAGGAGTTAGATCCACTTCTACAAATCAAACAACCTCACATTAGCAATTTTTTGATGATACAATTTTACTCTTGATGGCATCCATACTTGAAGCTAAGGAAATCAAGACTATTCTCAAATTCTATAAGGCTGCCTTAGGACAACAGGTTGATTTTGATAAGAGTTCCATCTACTTCTTCAATACTCCTATGGAACATCAGAAAAAAATTGCTCATATTTTGGGCTATTAAATCAACTCATTACCTACAACTTATCTAGGATTGCCTCTTGGGACTAATAAAGTCCCCATAATGGTGTGGAATGCATTACTTGACAGGTTCTTGAAAAAATTGGCTGGATGGAAAGGGGTTTTCCAGTGTTGGAAAGTCTCTTCTTATCAAAAGCACATTGCCGAACCTACCTATATATTATGTCTATGTTCAACATTCCTACAACAATTATTGATAAAATTGAAAGAATGCAAAAACACTTTCTCTGGCAGGGAATTGAAGAAAAATTCAGGTATCACTTGGTGGCATGGGATCAAGTTTGTATACCTAAAAGAATAGGCGGGCTTGGTATCAAAGACATTAAAAAATGAATATTGTTTTAATTGCTAAAATGAGATGGATAATGTTAAAGGAGAAACAACCCTGAATTGATTTAATAAAAGCCAAGTACCTAGCTCAACAAAATGTGAACTCACTCCTCTATGATGATCAACTTCCCCATGGATCTATTTTTTGGAACAACTTGATTCAAATAAGAAATTTTATTAAGCAAGGATGTAGATGGAAAGTGGGCAATGGTAGTGATATACAATTTTGGAGGGATAGCTGGACTAATTTCAGTTTGAATGATAGATTTTCCTCTATCAAGGATATCCTAGTTGATAAGTATGGTCCTAGAGTCAAAGACTACATTGATATAGAGGGAAATAGTAGAAGATGAAAGCGGCTTAGTGTGGATGTGCTTGAGCTAAACCATGTGGTCTCCTCTCTCCAAGAGAAGCTAGATATCATACCTCTTAATCACTCTGATGTCAAATATGAACTTGTTTGGAGTAATTCTTTTGATGGTGAATATACTGTCAAATCTAGATACAAATCCTTTTTTGAAAATGATCATTATGATTTCAAATGGAGTAGAATTTGGTTGACTGAGCTAACTCCCAAAGTCAACTTATTTTTTTAGATCATTCTTAAAGGAAAGATACTCATGAATGATAATTTAATCAGAAGGGGGTTTATTATGCCAAATATGTGCTGCATGTGTAAAAAGGAGGCTAAGGATATTAAACATCTTTTTCTTAACTGTGAGTATGCTTCAAAACTTCGGAGTTTCATTTTTTCAAATTTCAATATTTTTTGGACCCTTGAAAATGAGTTCTTAAAAACTTGAGAACAATATAAACATTGCATGGTTCGAAGACTCTGGAAACTGATCTTGCCTCATACCATCTGGAGGCTCTGGAAAACTAGGAATGATATACTATTCAGAACAACAGAAAAATCTGTAATTTTTTTTTAATAAGGTTGTCAATGCTGTAAAAGATAATATTGAGAGATTTAAACCTCCCAAAAAACAAACAATATCCTAAAAATGAAGAGGTTATTGTTTCAAATTGGAAAATTGATATTGGAAACCTTCAGAGACAAAGGAATTCAACAATTGACAGGTCTTTAATACATTGGATCCCTCCTCCCAATTCTTGGTATAAGCTCAACTTTGATGGTGTTTCAAAAGGCAACCCAGGTGCAACTGCCAGAGGAGGAGTCATAAGGGATCACAAAGGCTGTTTAATTGCTGCTTTTGTAGGAAGAATGTGACATCAAACAAACCACTATGCTGAAACCTTATTAGCTCTATGGGGATTAAGAATTGTGAAGGAATGTAATATTATGAACATTATTATTGAAGGAGATTCATTTAATGTTATAAATCATCCAAATCAAATAAATCCCCTTAGCTGGACAATACAAAATTTTATTCATGCTTCTATAAGCATTTTTCATGCCTTCAATACCTTCAAAGCTGTTCACACCTATAGAGAAGGAAATAGAGCGACAAACACATTGAAAAATTATGGGATTAATAACAACTTTACCACTTGGTATAATGAGGATAATATCCCCATTGAAGTACAAAATTCTATCATTAATGATAAATGTGAAAGATCACTTGCTAGTCAAAATATTTTCTGAGACATCCTCCGCTTTATTGAGAATGCAAGCTCACACATGTAGGAGGAGTACAAACATTTATTATCATAAAATTTCGCATGCCCATTGGGTTTTTATAAGGATGGTTAAAAGTGGATTGGGGAAGAAAGAAACATCTTTTTTACTTGTTTTAAGTAGCTTAAGCCCAAACGTGAAATAATGGGTGGAGCTCCTTGCCAAAATGAGCCACATTGTAACCTTGCGTGGAAGGAGAATGCTGATCTTTGGAATTTTTTGCAACTAGGAAGGGTTGTCAATTTCATTGAGAAGATTCAAGGGTATGATCAGAACATTACCCTGCATTTTGCCACATATTGAAAGCAAATAAAGGTGAAGTATGACAAACAAGGAATCTAAATAACAAAGGAATTAATAGCTGAAGTTACGAGCCTTAGTTTAGAAGGCATCAAATTCTTTAGTAAGAGACCAGACAAGAGCACAAAGGCTAGAAAATTCATCGAAGTAAGGGATGAACTTCAGTTTGTCACAACGGGCATCAAGGTGAATTCCATATCTGCACCATTTGATGAACTTTCTAGGATGATGGTCTGTTTTGTTACCATTGAAGGAAGGTATATCATGGTTCCCATAAAGCATTTGGTCTTTTAAAACCATTTTTGTAGGAGTATTCTTGTTTGATTCCTGCATTATATTTTAAACTCCATGGAACGCTCCATCCTGGAGTACCAAAACCATACCCATACCATTCCCCTACACCAGGGCTTAATCTTCCTCCTTCGCTTGCATTGCGTTGCCCATCACCCTACCATACCTACTACTCCTATCATTTTGCCCATTCTTGACTCCCTCAACCCTATTCATTTTATCATCCGCACTACTATCCCTTGGCAGAGGAAAATTAGACCCAAAAACCCTTCTTTTTCTAAAGCGCAACCTTCTCCCTCTAGCAGAGTCCTTCGCTGTAGTAAGGACATGGAAACTGCACATAATCTCTTGCACATCAGCACCACATGACACAACAATAGTACTCAGAAGGAGAAGGAGGATCTTCTAAAGATAATTGATAACATGGAAAAAGAGCTGGAAAGTCTCAAAAAGGAAGTGCATCAACTGACCAAACAAAAGGGAAAATGGAAATTGAATGATGATGCTGACATTGGTGAAGAGCACATCAATGAAATCTACAAGAAAATGAATTCCCTTGACAACAGAGTGGGGAATTCTAAAGATAGACATGACCATAACATTGCAATTTTTAGAGCCATTTGAGAATTTCTAGAGCAACAGGTCAGAAGTATTAGGATGCTCAGTGGTATCTTTGAAGCAATTTGGGGCACATATGCTGAAAGGGGTCGTGTCCTTTCTCAACTGAATGCCAATGATCCTACATATGTCACTACACTGGCTCTCTTTACCTCATTGCAGACTGTTAAGTCAAGAATTGATAGGGATTCTAAGAAATAATCTACTATGGAGCTGTCTTGGTGCTGTTTTGATGCTGTTCAGTTGCTGCTTACTTGTTGCTTTTTTGCAGTTATATAACTATCTTGTTTTCTTTTTGTAGTTCCTTTTTTGACTATAGCTAGGCTTATTGTAATATTTGGATTTTGATCCATTTTTTCTTTCTCCTCCTATTTATCTGGCTGTTGAACCTTTTTGTAATAGGGTATAGTCCCTTCAAAACTATTTGCCAATAATAAAAAAAAATCTAAATAAATATCAAACTCCAACACTCCCCCTTAAACTATATTTGGGGGTTGCAAAAAAGGGAAATAACCTAAATATATAATGGAAATATCATTCAACAACACTCCCCTTTGATGAAAACTTCATTCGAGAGAAAACAATTACAATATTTCATTGATCTGATTGGAGAAAAATAAAGAAGAGTGTCAATTTCTTCAAGAAACTTTCAATCTTGACGGTGAAATCATCGAAAATGTCCCAATAAAGCTATTTGGATGATAATGATAGTCCTCTTTAAAATAATGACCAATAAAATGAAGATCGTGAGAAAATATCAGCTAACTTGTAAAGCATAAAAAAAAAACTTACACTAATATATAGTTTTAAAAATATTAGTTTATAAAAACGTAAGATCTACATACATTTTTAAGTAATAAAAGTAGATCTACTAAAAGATATAAGGAGTAAAAAAATAATGTCCAAAACAAAGAGTTAATCCTATTATGAATAATGCATGATTAGAATAAAGAGAGACTATATGCAAATCTTACCTTCAAAAGATTTATGAATCACCATAAAGGGTAGAATGTATTACATGATTATGTAAAAAAGTCTTTTTTTAATAAATTGGTTCGAAAAACAACATTTTCCCTTGATAACTTACAATAAAATAAGTGTAATCACTCAAATTTGGCAATTTACTCTTTGACATTGTTGTTTTTGACAATGTAATCTTCCTAAGATAAACACACTCTTTATATTCCCTCTTAGTACATCCCAAAATCTCTTATCTAGTTTGCTTAGTCATACACACTAATATGCCGACAGATTCTGAGAGTCCAATGCATAAAATCTATAGAAAAATCCCAATTAACAAGATGTAAACTACAATTTTTATGTTTCTCATCCCTAGGCAAACCATATAGTTTGGTCACGAGTTTATATTTGGTCTTAACCTCTTTGTATGGTTTTGCACCTACATATCCTCCATCTTTACTTTCAATTTCTCATTCTTTAATGGGTCTTGTACTCTGCTCTGGGTTGGCCTTTCTTTAATAAAGTAGCTTCAAAACCCTATACAAGCAAGTATAGACTCTCTCATTTACACATATGGAAATCATATGGTAGTACATTGATGCACTCACTTCATAATCTTGCTAAAGGCACACAAGGCTCCCTTAATCTCACAAAATCTCATGCACACTCATTAGGGAAGTAATCACTATAGGTTTAAAGCATCATACTAGGTCAAAACGTCAACTTATCTTATTTACAAACAGTCAAACATCCATTCTCCAAGTATTTTATCAAGATCTAAACTCCATTCAAGAATTTTCAAATAAGTTTCCAAATCATAGTTGCATTCATTCAATTATCACATACTAGTGGAGAACAAAATGTAGTTTGAGCTCTCTTCAAAGTAGTGCTAATGTCGACAATGCATGGGGTTCCCACAACCCAACTAATGTTTGTTTTGCAGGGTATCCCACTAATGGATATGGTTTGAGATCTTATTTAGAATGTTAAGAAGGCTTCACAACATGATTGACAACTAAGGTATGATAATGACACACATTTTTAGATACGAGATACTCCAACAAAGTTGCAGATCCATAATCCAAACATGTCCAAGATCCTACAATAAGGTCAATAAAATACAAATGGTCCTTGAAGAGTTGTACAGTCTTTCCCCGAGTCAATTCCAGTTATAGTTTTGGGAATGAAGCATTATCAAGTTTAGATCTCCCAGTTCCAACTTTCTGCACATTCAAAACTTCTCAAAGTTATATGTAATAAGCTATGTGCACTCATTCTTTTGTGTTTTCAAGTTTATAGCATATCAAATAAGCATTGAATGTGTTGTTATGATATTGTATGATTAATGTTCAAAGTTAATTAATTATAATACCCCTTGTATCTACCCTTACAACCTTAGTGCACTTAATTCACTAAATAATTAGATTACTTAATCTAAAAAGGGTGTAAACATTCTGGTGAACCTGATTATTGAATTAAACACTGCCCTAAAAAACACTAGTTATCCTTGGGTTTCTTTTTCTATATTGGTATATGGTTCTTCTTCTTAGCCTACTTATTATGATTCTAGTTGTAATCATGTATTCCTCTGGCCTGCTTACTTTTGGCTGCAATCATGGATTCCTCTCATGGTTAAATCATATCTATCCTCAACTATTTAAAGCATACCACTACATGTAAGGATGTGTTAATTAACCTTCTGCATACTCATATCCATCCTAATTCCCCTATTGAGCATGTTCAATTTGTTTTTCAAAAGGATCTACCTATTTAAAACCCACCTTAACCTCTAGTTAACACTGGACTTCCTCTCTATGTTTAAATTCTTGTACACATGACTCTAGTAAAACAAGTTCTTATTGATAAATTATCAAGCCTCAATGTTTGTTATCATTGATAAAGGATATACCTCCTTTATCAAGCCTCAATGTTTGTATCATTTGTTTTATTCTTGACTTACGTTTCTCTATTAAGGATCTCTCTCCTTTTAAACTCAACATCCATGGATTTGACAATGTCCCTCATTACATATTTGGTTCTATCACTATACCAATTTGGTTCTATCACTATACCAATCACTATGGGCCCCAAAATCTCTGACACTATTTGTTATGTGGTTCCCAATAATCCAATAACACATTATCCTCGGGCAACCATGGATTGCAACCTTGGTTACATGTTACAAGCATCACCTTAGCACCCAATGGTCTACAATTTTATCATTAAGAATCTACTCATCTTTACAAATGGGATCCTGACCATTTTAAGTATTATGTTCTACGACCACCACCGTCCATTAGCAATCATACTACATTCTCTCCTAGCTAACAATTCACATGTTTACTTTGTGTTTGACATATTGCATTAAAATTATTACTTGAGAAAAATTTTTGTGTCACTCCCTCCACCATTTGAGGTTGATACAAACAAGTAATTCAATGCTAATGTATATTGTAACTATCACTGATGTATTAGGCATCCGATTTATGTGCCAAAATTTGGCATATTATACAAGACCTTCTCGATGCAAATAATTTTGAATGGGATATTCCTTCCGAGTCCACCATGACACCTCTTTCCAAAAATTCTACCACTTGACATCCAAATCAATCACTTCATATTGTCCCTTCAATTGTTTCTCACACCCCTCCTCTAGTGGCTACATTTATTATACCCATAGTATTAGGGGCATCTAATATTCCACTTCACAATGTTACCATGACTATGTATTTCAAATCGAAATCTTCTAATAATTCTAGTTACACATCTAACGATCATACACTTCTTGATTTTCATGATCACATTGACACTACTTATGGTACTTAACTCCCATGTACCACTTTAGCACATCACCTTATGGGTACTTTTTTCAATCTCATGACACTCTATACACTCATACATACCATTTCTACGGGTGATACTATGTTTACTGATTTACATACATTTGAAACCCTTATCAAGGATTTGCATGACTATATCTTACTATTACAACAAGGTGACTCTAATTTTTCTCATAGATCAACCTTTGCTCAGTCACATTATGACACATCTACACCCACTAGGGACACTATTAGATTGCATCATAATCCCGATACATCTCCTCATATCTCTCCCAATACTATTAGTGCTCTAGATTCATTTTCGCTTGATACATGACATGATCCTTTCCTTGCACATTATGCTACAAACACAAGCTCTATTGCTAGGAAATATACTTATTTATGGTTCCATAGTTTATCTCCCACTCGCATTTTTGTGAAATGGTGTTATGAATCTAGCCTATAGATCTTGCGTGATTACATCCTTCTCTTAACATTTGATAGCTCTTATGCTGTCCCATCCCTTTGTACATAGTTAAGCATTTCAAAATATAAAAACATTGAAATAGTTGCAAAATGCAAAAAAATTCAAGTATTTGTAAAAATACAAAATTAGGACATGTGCACTTAACTTACATTGTTTGAAATTTACATTATGCATGTTATTTGTCACATTGGTTTAATAGGTAGAATATCCCTTTCTTATTTACACACATGCATTCACAAGGTATATTGAGCTTGATGCAAGATACACTGATCAATACATGCTAATAGGAGCCATCATGGTTCTTTACATTCTTATCTTGAGAGCATACCCCCACATTGTACATGTGCCATTAATTCATTATAGTAATTTTTTACTTCCTCATTACACTTGATTACATACATTTTGTATTTGCTATTTTTTAGACTGGCATGGATAACACACATGTCTTATGTAACATTGACACCTCTTGTTTCACATATATTTTATCTTTTACTTTGATTGAATTTTAATATTATTGTTTGATATACATGCTTTCTAGTTGTGTGTGTTACTACTTTCTTGTCTCTTTTCTTGTGGCCTGATTGCCTTTCTTGTATTGTGACACCATGGGTGTCCCATTTTTGTGGCATTATGCTTATTTTACTCGACATTATTTATAGGCATAAGGGCCTTATTTGTCTTGTTGAACTATGGGTGTCCCATGTTTACGTCTCTATGCCTTTTGTGTGACATTGATTGGATACTTTTATTTCTGATTGCATTATTACTTTGTCTCTACACTTAAGTTAACATGCCTTATTAATACTATTGCACTGATTTCTATTGTTTCTCTTATTGCACACCATGGTTTCTACCATGTGCCACCATTCAAGATCTCCCTACCCCACATAATGGGATTGTTAGAGTTGGGTATGATGTCATAGAGTGACTAGTAGAACATACTTTCAATAGCTGTTACCATAAAGAATTACCATATACCATCTTGATCTTATCATCTTATTCACTTGGAATGAGCATTGTAAAGGGTATCAAGCTCACAGACACGTTGTCTATTCACACAATAAGCTCCCATACTTTGCGTGGCAAGAAGTAAGATGAAAAGGGTTGTGGAGCCTACTTACACATGTCATATTACTTGTCTAGACGTCCCTTATATCATTCTAAGCTCCCATTTTGGTGTAGGAAGGGATCATGATAGTAATAGTCATGGAGTTTTGATTTTATGTGTGAGAATGGACAACCATAGGGTTTCACACAAATGAAGAGTGAAAGAGACAGATCTTGTAGAGACATACATGTGATAACAAGAAAGGGAACTTCCAAATCCTTAATCAATACAACAACAACTTGAAAAATAAGGTAAAGAGCAGGAAAAATGAAATGGTATCCGTTGACTACCCTAAGAATGGGGCTACAAAGGTTACAGTGCACGTAAGACGTGCTCAAAAGAAGAAGAAGTAAAAACAAAAATATAAATTACGCCCTGATGAAGCACCTCCTAAAACTTAATCTTATTTTTCTTCTTCTGCATACAACAAAAAAACAACGGCAAGGAGCAACTTCCTTCCCTCTCAGAGACAAATGAACCCACTTCAAATACAAATATAGATCTAGATTTAATCAATTTGAGTATAGTTAAATGAGGAGATATTTGGGTTACGGTTTTATCTTTGTGTGCAGGGATGATTTAACCTATAATGGGATTGATTTTAGGATGGCCATTAGCGAGAGCTCCATTTAGCACAATTCCCTGAAACGTCTTGTTTCTTTAATTATGAGAGTATAAAATTCTACTTTACCATAGTTAGTAAAGAATAGCTCCAACTCTGCACTCGCTGCGATTATCCAATTACTGCTAAATTTACAACGTAAACTTGGGTTCCATTGTGGTTAACGCCTTTGTATCTCAAATAAGGTGCTTGTATTATTATGCAAGGAAAATGACAGATATGAAAGGCCATTTTGGCATGTGCCGCAGTCCATGTCCTGCTTGATGGGTGGCTTTACCCTTTCAAACTGATAGCCCATGCCCCTATTCTCATACTACCATAATGTCTTTCACTAACTCCACCAACCAGTTCATAAAATCATTCCATAATAAATTTTATTAATATATATATTATTTCCATTCCATTTCCATATTTTGTTTTATTAAATTTATATAAAATTTTATATTTTATTTATTTTTGATTACCTTAGATCATACATGTGTTTATACACACACACACATATATGTATAAATAATGTGTAATTATTTCCATATTTATTATTTTTATCAATTTAATATGTCAAATTTGGATCATAATAATATTATCGTTTATATTATCTTGCGACACAAAATGCAAGTTTCGAGTGGCAAAAGACCACCCTATCGAATGAAATCAATGACACGAAGAATACACGTTTGCTTATCTGTGAGACACATCTTCAACATAAATGAACTAAAGTGATGGGCACCGAAGGAACTTTTTGACTCGAGTAACGAAGTGGGAACTACAAGGTTAAAATCCAATATGATCAGGTTGAGACCCTCATGAAAAAACAACCCCCAAGCTTGACGAAGTCCTCATTGACCTTCACAATCGAACACACATTTAACGAGATACAGTTTCATACTGATGGGCTAAGTGTGAAGGTGGAAACCACTCTTCACCAGTTAGGACAATGAAGTAGGGCATTACATTCCGCTCCCCTTATAGGAGCATCATCCTGGATGTAGTGTAAAAGTGAGGATACAAGGGTACTTAAGCTAAGAAGTCAACAACATCAAATCTTCTCTAGGGAAAGGAACTCTATCACTAAAACATGACGGTCCCAAAGATAGAAGGCAAGTCTTGATCATTTCTTAGTGCTATGTGAAGATTGGTAGTTCCAGTTTACATTATTACTTATTTAATAATTTTCCTTAACAATATTTATTAATTTCAAACTCTTAATATTTCATTGTTTAGGATTTCAGTTGATTTATTTTCGTGGGTGCCCAAGAGTAATTGACATCCAGACACCACACAAGGCCCAAACAAAACACTAATGGTCCACAAGACATTATGCTATGTACTTTCATGACTATATTACATCACAAGAACTCAAACCAATCATACGAAGGACACATAAAATACACACAACATAGAACTCAAAAACACCTACCCTCGACAAAATAGTAGTCATAACATAATCATAATACACAAAAAATATTCCCAAAAATACACATACATAGGTTTCACACAACTCGAAACCATAATTGTAGCTACATAGTGCCAAGATGGAATCAACATCCTACCATCAATGAGGAACATCTATCCTCAACATCACAAAACATAACCAGGCTCACATGAGCACTCATGAATCATAAATATCAATTCCATATACCTCCCAATCTCCATAAGCATCCCGAAACAACTCCATATACCTCTAAATCTCCATAAGCATCCCAAAAATCCATATACCTCCCAATCTCCATAAGCATCACAAAACAACTCCATATACGTCCCAATTTCCATAAGCATCACAAAACAACTCTATATACTTCCCAATATACATAAGCATCACAAAAAAACTCCATATACCTCCTAAGCAATAAAATAAAGACAATCTTTCCTTTTGGCTTCACCAAAGAGGTCGGTCACCTTATGGCCCTAGGCACATAGAGTCCAGACACCTCTAACTCAAGTGACATAATAACTCATGGTTCAATAACCTACTAGTTATCTGTAACTCTTTGGGGCATACCCCCACATAATGAAGTGGGCCCATAGGTACCACCAATCCTTGGCGAACCCATGTCCCTAATAAAATACATAATAACATTAGAACCAATATGCAAAAACACAAGCAAATTGTTAAGTGGCATCAAATTCAATCGGCTTGGGCTAAGTGAGAAGATAAATTTGAAACTCAAGGAAGAATTTCAACTCAAATTCAAATTTCAATCAAGTAAAATAAATGGCTAATTAGTCGCTGTTAGTGCAAAAATCATCATGTTAGTGCAAAAATCAAATAAAATTCCCAAAATTGCAGACAATAACTCAACCAAAAGTTCAATAGAATAATTTACTGGTTCCAGAAATAGAAGAAAAAAGATAATTCAAATTTACAAATAAAATACGTATAGTGAAATATCACATCACAATCATTATGTGGACTTATACGACCACCAAAGGGGTACTCATCAAGTTGCTGGCACTCAGATATCGATCCTTAACTTGCAAAATAATATAATAACATATCAAATAATATAGCTATCATAATCTCTATTTGAATCATCCCTACATACTCCCACAAGGCTCAACATAGTCTCAACATAGTCTATGAGGAAAGGGTATAGGTCACCATCTATTGAACCTAAGGTGTTCACGAAACAAAATATAAATGGTGTTTGTTGGGAAAATGCCATGCATACCAAATGAACAAAAGTGGGTTTTCAGTCTATGTAAGACTCCACTTCCTATCTCATACTCGGCTCGAGTGACTAGTCAACTGTACACCGGGACACATATGTGATCTATACGTCAACCATATAGGGAGAGAGAAAAAGGTATGGGTCGCCATCTATTGAGCCTAAGGTGTTCATTCGTGAAACAAAATATACATGGCACCCGTTGGGCAAGTGTCATGCATACCAAACGAACAGAAGTGGATTTCTAGTCTATCTAAGACTCCACTTCCTATCTCGTACTCGACTTGAGTGGCTGGTTAATGGTTATCATTTCCTCACTTAACACATACACTTTTTACCAATTGCTTCCCTTATTTTCAGTTAGTGTAAGGTTCACAACATAACACATAACTACATTATCAACACAATGGTGATTCACGAACATCAACCATAACATCTTACACATGGTATATTTACAAGGTATAACACAACATTAATTTCATGGTTTATAATACATCACATTTCCACACAACGCACTTAAAGTGCAAGTACAATACAATAGGATTCATATGATCATCATATTCCCCTAATTCACGACATGAATCCTTCACGTAACACATGAAATATATGTATGTTGAACATAGTGACTAAAATCACAACATACAAAAAATTGCAATACAACATGGTGACACAACACGATACATCACAACACGGTGGTGAAATCACGATATG
The DNA here is from genome assembly GCA_019776745.2 of Taxus chinensis. Lineage (NCBI taxonomy): Eukaryota > Viridiplantae > Streptophyta > Pinopsida > Cupressales > Taxaceae > Taxus > Taxus chinensis. Next base: position 267,123,342 of record CM034147.1, on the reverse strand, counting down.
ATCCAATTCACTATGAAACAATTTTTTCATACAACAGATTAACACACATACATATCACAGAAGAATAAAATACTCCAAAACTTCACAGTCCACAATAAAATTCGTTTCACACAACAAGGTGGTACATCACACATTAAATCCTCATTGAATTCACAAAGGAGAGTGAATATTCTCATCACAAGAACATCAACATCATAAAAAATATGCACTAAGTGAGATGCATGACATGTGCATTTATAATATCAAAAGTAAAGCATTTGTCACATCACAAAATAATATTACATTACTCTTCCATCTCCTCCACCACCATGCATAATCATCACAACTCCAAAATAATAACTTTGATACTTCTTGCCAAGATAACACTCTTGTTTGGGAGGGTTTTGAGGGGTTCAAACTCAATATTCTCATGTGTAGGTAACTAAAAAACATAGGATCCACTCAATTCATTTACATTCATCTTAAAATGGTCACTTAATTTGGTTCATATACCTTATTGTAAATAATTCTATAACCCATTTTTTAATAGGGAAATTTGTTTTCTCATGAGACTACTAGTTCTTTCCCTAGGGAATCATCTCTAAGAATAGTATTACATGGTTTCACATCATACATTCATTACACAATAGGACAAGATGGAATATTCCTTCGTTTAAAAATTAAGGTTCACATTGAATTTTACATGTCATGGATTTCGTTTCTCACAACAAGATGGTTTAAACACGTTACAAAAAAGATATAAATTTCACTTTTCTCCTAACACATCATCTCATTGTTACATTTTCACAAACTAATCATAAATTAAATTTTTATTATGTTCCACAATTAACTCTTTCTATTGTATTATAACAACCAAAACGATAATTGAAATTGAGTATGAAATTCAATCATAACCCTAACTCCTCAAGATGACTTTCAAAAGGTGGTTGACAATCTTTGCCACATAAAGCCCTTTGTTCTACACATGTGCCGGTCCAAGAGGGTTTTGCATTGAATCCTTAAGAGGTACCAACTTAGGGGATCTAAACACCTTGTTACACGAATGGAAACTAATCCCAAGCAGAAGGCCACAAAATTACGATAGTGTTTAACCCTTACCGTTCCTATCAAATGAGATTGCGAAAATGTCACTAAGCGCACATGGTATAAAGATAACTTGGATTTGGGTTCTTATTTTCCTTAAGCTAGGGGTGCCATAAAGTATAATGATTTAGGTTCACCCTAAGGTTTTAGTTTTCTACATTATGAAGGATCACACGAGAAGGGTAGTCATACAAGGGTTTTATACTAAGTTTGACTATTTTATTTAGATTTCCTTTCTACATTTTCAAGGTAAATAGCACAACACACTAAAGATTTAATCATTAATTTCACACTGAAAATGCACTATAGGATGTCAAATTCAATTTCGGTAAACATAAATACCCAACCTTTTTAAAATACATAATTCTAAATAAAAATGACACCCGTGATCAAATGCGCATTTCCCCAAAAACACCTAAACAGTACCAACTCGTACTTATTACAAAATTTCAATAATAAACATTTCAATATATCACACAATTTGATTTAGCCTCTACAATTTCATTATTCCAAATAACATGTTAATATGAGATTATCAGTAACACTTCACTTCCTCCATGTCTCGGTACCTACAACCACCACATGGTCAGCACAAATGTCGTCATGGAATCCATCTAAATCTAGCATAATTAATGTTTTTAGAATTCCATTTACATAATCAGAATAATTCACACGTAACAAGAGAGGGTTAGAGACATATATTCATTTCATTTCATTTCTTAACTAGGGGTGGAGAGAAAAAGAGAGAGAAGAGAGAGAAAACACTATTTTTCCAAAAGTCAAATTTCTCAAAACAAGCCTCAAAGTAGAATTTCATACAGTTATTTATAAGTGTCAATAAGTTTTCATGTCGGTTTATTGGCTTGACTAGGGTCCTACGACCTTCTTTTACATTTTTTTACTAGTTGCAAAAATGTCCAATTTTAGCTTGAAGGCTAAGAAACTGACTTCCGATGGGAAAATACACAATGGGTAAATTTCTACGTGCTCTCCTATATACCGACAATTCACAGGAATTGACAAAACTTAGAAGTGGCAAACCATTTACAAATGACGACTAGTTTTCCGGGGCCACCAATCCTAATTGGACTGGTTTTGACCTAGTCAAATAGCGACTGGAGGCCTAAAAAACTCCTTTGCAAAGCTAGCTAGCGATGTGTTTTTATCTGAACTAAGGGTTGCAGACAATTGTCAAGTAAAAATATTGGAGGTTTGCGAAAGCCGATATCCATTTCCTTGCCCAGGGTCAAAACAACAAGCCAACTTTTAACTTTAACAAGCTACCTGATGTTGCAAACAAGGTCAACAGAGCTCTTAACGCGCTACGTAAAATGATCAAACGATCGATTTAGGGTGCTGTAAACGTTGTTGAGGCATCTCACTATGGCAAGGGACAAGATCAAACCTTGACCGTTAGGGTTGGGGTTTTAGAGAGGTATTTCACATGTTGATGAAAATCGTGATTTGCTAACTTTTGCAAAGGAACGAGTTAGAGGTTTAAAAGCAGACTCAAACGCAAATGGCTATCCAGTCGGGTTACTTAAATTTCCCAAACATCTCAAGTGGTGTCTAAGAGTATGGTTGGCATCCAAAATTTATTTGGGTTTCGTAAGTTGTGAGGTAAGTTTTTTACTGTTTTGCACCACAACTTCGTTTTAAATAACCAAGAGTATAGTCTATTTCAAAGGTTTAAAATTTCTATTACGTTGCAAATGAAGAACTACAAGTACGAAAGTCATGAAAGAGAAAGGTAGAAGACCATCCCTGAGGAGAAAACGAATTGGTAATGTTGCTCTTGACCAAGCAGCCCGCTTAGAAGCAACAAGGATGCAAATAAGGCTGCCGAGCTCCGCCAAGGACCAACTCATCTTGCCATAAGAAGCAAATCGATTTATCAAAGTTGAGCAAGAAGGATCGAGTTCTTATTTCATTGTTAGCACCATTGCCCTATCACCAAGGAACACTTGAGGGCGAGCCACAACATTCAAACCAAAACTCCCACCACGTCCAGCCGCCAATATCATTTAATTGAGAGTTTCTAAGGCCTTTTCCAACCCATTTTGTGTAAACCTAGTAATCATCGCAGTCCATGTGACCACATCACATTGAGTCATTTTACTGGACATTTAACCTACCAAAACAGCATGGACTTGGCAAACGATGGCTAAGGTTGTGAAGTCAACTTTAAACCGTAAATTTTCATTTGCCTGAGGCTTCCATGTCCATTGCAACAAACCATTCTGCATAAAACCTTCTGTCATTCCAGTCCAAAGGCCATATGTCTGTGAGACATTTTTTTTTAGCAAGACCATCTTGTTCTCATCATGTAATAAGGCCACATCTAAAGAGATGTTTTTGCTCCATAAACTTGACACCAAGCTCCCACGTTTTATGCATGCCTGCAGATGTCTATCCCACAAGGACACATTTCTTTCTGACATTGTCAAACAGTTCACATACCCTTGCTTGCGTCCCCATTTGGCAGACGTGTCTACCAGGGCATTCATAGCTACAACTCCAAATAAAAAGCAGCTAGGATTTACACCTGTCATCTTTACTTGCTTAAAGGCCTCCATGGTTTTCTCAAAGAACCCAATTTGTGCACATCCTGCAATCAACGCATTCCTTGAGACTGTAGCTCTTGGAGGCATCCTGACAAACAACTGGCATGCCTCATGTATGCGTGTACCTCCTGCAGACAGGTTTTCCATGACGCTTGCAGCCGAACATCTGGCAAAATGAGGGGGGAAGTGGCTTGAGAATGGAAAAATAGAGGGTTTCACCCAGAGGAAGAGTGAAAGAGACAAATCTTGCAGAGACATAAGCACGATAGCAGGAAAGCGAACTTTCAATGCCTTAATCAATACAACTACTTGAAATAAAAGATAAAGGGAAGGAAACACGAAAGTGGTAGCCGTTGTCTACCCTGAGGTTGGTGCTGCAAAGGTTACAATGCACGTAGCACAGGTGCTCAGAAGCAGAAGCGAAATCAATACAACTAGACATTTCTCCTGAATGAAATGCATCCTAATCCTCAATACAACAAACCAAACAGCTGCAAGCCGTAACTTCCTTTCCTCTTAGAGACAAATGAACCCGCTTCAAATACAGATACTGATCCAAATCAATCAATTTGTATATAGTAAAGTGAGAAGATATTTGGGTTACAGATTTATCTCCGTGTGTAGGGCTGATTTAACCCATAATGGTACTGAGTTTAGGATGACTATTGGTGAGAGCTCCATTTAGTACAGTTCCCTGCAACGTTTTGTTTATTTATTTTATGAGAGCACAGAACCCTGCTTTACCATTGTTAGTAAAGAAGAGCTCCGACTTCTGCACTCGCTGCAACTATCCAATTACTGCTAAATTTACAACATTAACTTGGGTTTTCACGTGGTTAACGCCTCTGGATCTCGAATAAAGTGCTTGTATTGTTATGCAAGGAAAATGACAGGTCCAAAAGACCATTTTGGGATGTGTCACACTCCATGTCCTGCTTGATGGGTGGATTTACCATGTCAAACTGACATTGAACGCCTCCATTCTCGCACCACTATCATGTCTTTCACCAACTCCACTAACCAGATATAAAAAAATTCCATAATAAATTTTATTAATATACATATATATTTCATTCCATTTCCATATTTTGTTTTATTAAATTTATATAAAAGTTTACATTTTATTTATTTTTGATTACCTTAGATCATACATGTGTATAAATACACACACACACATAATAAATAATGTGTATTTATTTCTATATTTATTATTTTTATCAGTTTAATATGTTAAATTTGGATTATAATAATATTATCTTGCGAAACAAAAGGCAAGTTTCGAGCGACAGAAGACCACCCTCTTGAATGAAATAAACAACACAAACAATACAAGGTTGATTATCTGCGAGACACGTCCTCAATGGAAATGAACTAAAGTGATGGACACTAAAGGAACTTTCTGATTTAGGTAACAGAGTGGAAACTATAAGGTTGCAATCCCATTCGATCGGGTTGATACCCTCATGAAAAAATGACCCCCAAGCTCGACGAAGTCATCATTGACCTCCATAATCGAACAAGCATTTGACAAGATAAGGTTTCATACTGACGGGACAGGTGTGAATGTGGAAACCACACTTCACTGGTTTGGATAATGAAATAAATTCCTTTTCTGGTCTTGGGATTGTGAGAGACATAATTTGACTTAACATATAGGTGAAAAGGTGGCTATAATGGCTCTTGTCTATACTTGAGAAACACACGCCCTTTAATTTTCACATAGGTCTTTTAAGATCACATTGTGTGATACCAAATGTGATGTTCCGATTTATGAGGAAGAGGAATATTAAAAAACCCTAATTTTTGCTGATAGTTTTAAAGTAATATATTTCATAAATAGAGAGAGATAGATTTCGGTTATGTTTAAGTATCACATTAAAAAGAAATTCATTTAATATGAAATAAAAGTGAGCATCGTAAAAAATAATGAGTAAATTAAATTAATTTCTTAGAGAAATATTATATTGGATTATAATCACAGGGAGTTAATAATATAAAATAAAGCATAGTATTTTATTTATTAAAATCATAGGGTTTAGGTTAAATATATTTGAAGGACCTTCGAGATGGCAACCCAAATCTCACAGTGGAAGTAATAGGAAAAGTTACATCTTGGATAGTGAGTAATCAAATATTAAATTCAAAACACATATACAACCCTGATCAGGGACATCTAGAGTGTACTTTGTACCCCTTGTCGAATGCACTATGTGCACCTCGTTTTAATCACAAGGTCATTTGATAAGTTATTTATCAATTTATATATTCAATTCACATATTTCATAGCCACATATTTTCACTCACCATATATTTCATGCCATCAACCAAGAGTCCTTTTAAACTTATTTATTACATGTGAAAGGGTCTCACCCTTTGATACATCCTTTCATTACACATTTACATTAATCTCATACCCATGTTATTGGGTTTCCACATTTAATTATTTCACCCATAATATTGGATTTTTTTACACATTCTTTTTACTATAAGTATTTTACAAACCATTATTCCTTGGAACCCATTTATTTTTTACATGGATAACCTAGTCTCAAATATTTCACCCCTTCAATATTTGTTGTAATTATTAATATACGAGGATTTAATCATGTAACATGAATACTTACATCACAAAATTAAATCTTAAAATTTATTCATACTTTTCTCTAATGTTCGTGTACCTTGGACATTCAAGGGTGAAATGCTCATATGTTTCATCTGCTCACATATTACATAAAACACAAGTCCTCTCTTCTCACAGTTTCTTAGGTGTTGTCCATCTTCATGTCTCACATCCAAGCCTATGAGAGCTAGTACTTAGATGAGAAATGAAAATATTTCCCCTCCATTTAATTTTAGCCCATATATATTCTTTTTCAAAAGTTCACATGTCGGGTTGAACTCTGCAATATAGTGACGACGCTTCCTAGTTATGTTCTCCCTTCACATCATTGTTTTAAACTTTTAATTCACATAGTTTTTTTTCTTTGTAGAGATTTTGGTATTCAACTGGGATGATATATAATATGTTCATCCATTTTTGGTTCTCCTTCATCTACATGTTCTTTCATATGTAAAACTCTTCACCTCTTACATCCCTAGTCCATTTGACAGTCTTCATGTTTTCTATTTATTAAAGTAACATATAAGCCTAGTCATAGTGGTTTCTTGAAAAGATAAGGTACATGTTTTGGCCAGGATTATTCCATACGGAGCTGTTGTCCTAATTCTAAGATTGTTTTTTATTAGTTTCTTCTAGATCCTTTCTATTTGTCTCCATCTTGAACTTGAAATTATACTAGCCCATACCTCACAACCATACAACACCATTGGCGTGACAAGTAACCAAAAAAAAAACACTGGTGGTATTACAATCAGAAATCTTAATATTATTGCACTTATTATGGAGTGCATAAATATCTCTCCATCCTCCTTGTATTATCTTCATCCTACAAATATCCTAGTTGAGCTTTCTGTGAAAATTGAGGCCAAGATATTTGTGTTCTAACACCAATTCAAGATACTCTCCTGCATATTGAAAGTCAAGATGTTGCTTCTTCGTTTTCACTGAAAAAAACATAATTTTTGTTTGGCTAATGTTTACCCCCATCCCCACTTATATACAAATTATATCTAAAGAATGAAGGTGGTATATCAAATCTTGGATTGTTTCTACCGTTAGACCTAAGTCATATACATATAGTAGGATTTTTACCACATATTTTTCTAACTAGACCCATTTCCCTCCAATTTTTTTATTCAATCCTCTAGATTGTTAATGTATAACTTGAATAAAGTAAGGGAAAGGGGAATCCTTATTTGAACCTATATCACTCTCGAAACACTTAGATAGTCATGCCTATATTTTGTTTTTAGCCTTAAATTGCTCATATAATTTGTGGATTGTTTCCATGTACTAGGTTGGAACCCCTAGTTCTTCCATTATGCTCCATAATGTGCTCCTAGGAACTATGTCAAATGTATTTTTGAAGTCTATAAAGTAAAAATATGCATCTTTCGTTTTCATCCCAAACCTTTTAGACTAGGTGTCTAAGTGTGATGTAGTGATCGATGGTTGAGTGTTTAGGTATAAAATTAAATTTCCCATTTTCTCTCTTTCCTCTTTCCCCTGCCAAACAACTAATCCTTCTCTATATCATTACCCCATTTTTTGGAAAAAATAGCATTGAACATGATATCTTGATAATTGAAGTTATTATTTACTTCTCTTCTTTTAAACAGAGGTATAGTTAAGCTAGTTTTCCATTTTTGTATAAAGTCAATTTGGATGACCTCATTGAAAATTGTTTTAATTTAAGGTGTAATCATATCTTCTCCACATTATAGATTCTCTACTAGAAGGTTTTCTATGTCACATGATTTACCTATTGTAGCTTGTTAATACCTTATATGATGTCCTTAGGAAAATTTCATTAACACAGATAGTGGGAGGAGTATCTTGTTCATTTTTATGCTCATATATATACTTTGAATATTCCATCCATTAGATTGTTGTTATGTTTTATTCTCCCTCAGATGCTCCCTTCAAAACCTCTTTGGTTCATGCTTCCCTAAGTAAATCAGCTCCTTCCTTGTTGTTCTAGTATACTTTTATTCTTCTTCACCAATTGTTCATAAATTTTTCTATTTACATTTTCTCTATTGGAAAGATCATTTAGTGACATTTTCACTTCCTTGCACTCTTCATTATAGCACAATTTTTTGGGAAGTTGTTTCTTTGATTCTTTTTAGGTTTCGATCTCTTGCACACAGTTAGGGCCTCTTGAAAAGTGTGTATTATCCTCTCACTCTTAGTGTAATCTATACCAGTGAAACTCTACTTTACTTTCCTTTTCTTGGAAATTTCCCTCTAATGTCGTTATGAAAGATTGTTGATTTTAGTTTTTCAATAGGATGTCTCCTTTAAAATGAGACTTACTTTATTTGACCAAAAATTAATCCTCAAGTTGTTTTTCATCTTGACATTGGAGTTTCATAAAAAATAGATTATGGTCTTATTTAAGTTCCACCAAAGAATATTCCACTTCTAGTTCTTCTATCATATCCAAACAATTTTGAGAGTAGATAACATAATCCTTTACACTCTTCCCATTATAAGTATTTCACGTAAACTTTCCTCATTTTTCCTAGTTTCTTATACCACTACATATAATCAAGTTGTGAATACTACACAAACCTAATATATCTTCTTTAAAGTGCATGATACCCTGATGTTCATCATATGAAACTATGGAACATTGCTGATTTTACTCAATCATTCATAATGGATTTATATCTAGATCCTCGATATTTCCTAGAATGTTTTTCTGTTTATTTATTTTCCTTACATTAAAGTATCCTTTTAACAAAATCTCCCCAATCCTACTATAGACTCAATCTAAGCAAGGATGTCCTTTTCCAAACTACATCAACCTTATGAATTCTACCAACATTATTTTAGTAGTATTTATGGTATTAAAGCAATTACAAAATTTTTAAGTATTTTTTCTATTCACAACTTTGTTGATCCTAGAGATTTGTTTTCATGATTTAATTTGTGAAGTAAATATTATATTTTGGATTCTAACTTACCTTCATTCTTTTGCGTTATAAAGATGGTGATCGATGTTATGCTTCAATATTGGGCTTCAACTCCCTATAGCTTAGTGGAAGGATTGAAAATGGAATTTTGACACTACCTTTAAACACTATTCTAGGCTTCTTTACTAGATTATGAATAATTTATATTCTACACTTTCCAAATTGAATATGCATAGAATTTATCGTCCTCCCTCACACTTTAATTTACCAAATAAGTAGGATTTGGTTTGCCAAGTTGGAACCAAAGCTTTCCTATTTTATTTAATTCCTTATCTATAAGGGCTTTGCCCTAAAAGAAAGGCTTAGTCACATCGACATACCCTATAGATAGTGTCCATCTTGTGCCACAATGAGTATTTTAAAAACCTTTTTTGGTTTTTTCCTCGGGCCCAATAAGCTTGGCATTCTATTCATGACATTTTCCACCCCTTCTACTTAAAGATTTTTAATTGGGAAATGATATTTTTGGAGATTATAATAATAATCATGCTGATTTTTTTTTGTTTGAATATATTTTGTGTTTTTTTTTTTCAGTTATGGAAGTCTAGAAATGTAACTATTTTTAATACAGATACTATTCATCTTGATTTTGCAATAAACAAAAGAATTATTGTTATAGTGTCCGCGTTAATGCAGATTTGAGCCCAAATGGAGATAGTTACACTTGATTTCAAGCATATGTAAAAGGTTCTATGCCATTGGGGATTACTACTACATAACGAGTTGTGTGCCTCCAAACCATCCTCCACACTATTCCCACCACCCTCAGCTAGATGTCACTATACTCACTCATGAATTCAATTCTCCATTCCTTCTCAACTGTGGGGTTGGAATTTGCCTTCATTTCTAGATGAAAAATCTCTTGTTATCACATATGAATGGTCTTCAATAGTGTAAAGAAATGCATAAATGATGCCTCCACCACTTGGGTAGGGAGATACTATTTTCTTGGCTCATGTTAGTGACATTGAAACTATAGATGGGGACAATTGGGTGGTGTATACACATAATTTTTCACTTTTACTAAATTTGGATCTTTGCATGAATTATTGGTGTATTGGCTTTCCTGGAGTGGTGTACTGAGGAACATTGTTGAGAGTGGGGAGTAAGTAAAAATGGGCATGTGCAACCTTCACTAGTTGCATTGGGGTGGTTAGAAGTGGTACTTATGAGAGTACCTTGATGCATAGTCTAATTTTATTCACATGTCTTTATACCTTTATAGTCATATTTTTATGTCCTCCCTCTAACATCACCCTACTATCCTCTTATAGTCTCATCCACACCTACTTTCACCACACACATACCTTTGTCATGACACCTTTTAACTACTATGATTGTTCCTTCATCAACCAAGACTTCATTTTGAGCCCCATGATATTATATTTCCCACATATGATAATATAAACCAAGTTTGATACCATATGTCTTGTAATTTTTAATAGTAAACATCATTGACCATGGTCGATACCATTGGCTAGTAGAATTTGTAATGGCCCATCATGCTTTTTATATTTATATGTGGTATTTGGTAACTCATTCCATCACATCATCATCATGCATTCATTATGTTGACACTTGCCAATATGCCCTTAAATCCTTAGAGGTCTTGAAGTTGGTCTTTCTTATCCTTTGGATTCTATACTTGGAGCATTGGGTACACATGATTCTTACAGAATAGGAGTAGCACTTTTTATGGTGTGCCTATCCTTTGGAGCCTTTTGATTCTTCAAAAATGGCTTATCTAGGTCTTCTCTTATTCATGTGTGATCCCCCACATCAACTCTCTCATAAGATGTTACTAATGTTTTTTTTTGGGGGGGGAAGTTAATGCACCAATGTTGTTTTTAATCAGGAAAGTATCTCTAACCTCTCTTTTCCTTTATGTTATTTCAGATTTGGATGATTTTTTGTGTGGTAATGCATACGTTAGAGTATAAAACCATATTATTGATCTATTGCATTATTTATCTTTCACCCCTTATCTTATAAATTTCCCTTTGGGCATTACAAACCTTTACAATATATTGATCCTTTAAGCCTATGTTTATAACCATAACACAAGATTTAATATTTTGTTATAATATTATTATGAACTTGTTATCATTGACTTATTATTAAGACCTAGTTAGATGTCACTACCCTATTCTAGATCTAGGCTTTAGAACCCTACATATCCTATAAAGTGTGGATTATCACCTTCCTAGTTCCAAATCGTTTGTAACTTACAACCTTAAGATGTGAATCTTTATCATAGCCCCTCTTATTATTCTCATCTATATTACCCATTCACCTAGAGACAAAGATGATAATTCATTAGGCCATTCTTTATTTTCATACACTTTGGTGAACTTGACATGAACTATACTATCTCTCTCTCTCTCTCTCTCTTTTTATTGAATCTTCTTCAAGGTAAATATCATACAATATCTGAATTTATCTCCAATCTCTTCAAAATATTCCTAAAATCATCCTAAATATTTTCCAATCTTTCCTAAAATATTAAAACATGAATGATCTATTTTATTGTCAAAATTATCAACAAATAAATGATCCCCAAACTAACAACTAGGAGTCCTCCCATAAGCATATATCCTTTTACTACATTTGCAATATGGTCGACACCAATGTCAAATAAATAGTCCAAAAATAAACTTATAGAATAAATACTCGATCCAATACCAATAATAGAATCCAAGAGGAGGAATTCAAGAATGAGGAAGAAACCAACATAGACTATGTCTATACTCTCGATATGCAAGAATTCATCCTAGCCTACCCCAACTTTTCTGTCAACCTATTGAAGTCCTTCCGACCAATATGGAGGAATAAAAATCCAATTGGGGAAAATATTATTACACTAATACTTCTCATTAAACAAGTGATACCACAAATGTACCTCATAATCCTAACCAAAATTCTTCTCAAAGCAGTCCCTCTAATGTTCCAAATCATCTTCTTTTATAACTCATTGACCAAATGACCTAAGAACAATTTAGTTCTAACAAAAAATTTCTTCAAATGAATTTGAACCCTTTTCACATGCATAATATACCTCAAAACATTTAGTGGGGTATGCCTAATCAGTTTCCTCCCCCACCTTCTATAGAAGATCCCAATGAGACTCTAATTGTGCAACCTTCCGTAAACAACAGGGTAATCCAATATTTTTCAGAGGGAACCTTTGGTTCCTTATATAAACACTATATATATCAAAGTTATATCCCCTTCCCTCACTTCACCCTAATTTATGACAGCTACACCGAACCCAAAATTCATAGTAAATCCTTTAGAAATGTATACAAATGTTGGATACAAAAAAAACCTATTACCAAGCTCTTAGCTAATACCCTCACATGTGACACTTTGGATTGGTACCATACTCTTGTACTTAGCTCCATTATCGAAATTGAGGGGTTATTAGACCTACTACTCAAGTAATTCCATTTTCAAGATCTTCTGAAGAACAACTTGAACATATTTATAAAGTATAAATAGGGTGATAATTAAAATTTCTAATGCTTCATCAAAATATGGAAGTCTCTTTGTAACAAAACTGAACATATCTTTTCTAATGATAGTCTTTATAATATCTTCCTCGATGCCATAGAACCTCAACTTCAATATAAGTTTTTGTTCTTTTTTTATATCAATCTAGAGGATTTCATTGAGCAACCCCCCCAGGGTAATTTTGATAACATGCATCAGAATATCCAAATCCCAAGAAAATTGATTGATTCAGAGCAAAAATCAGGTTTCTAGGGTCCCTTCAGGAAATTTTCTAACTCCCCAGGCCGAAGAAGGAGGGAGCAAGCTCTGAGAAAATGTGAAAAAGTTGCAGAAAGGCAAATAGGTTGATCCAGGAAAAAGTGTAAAAATTGGCTAAGTCCTGCTCAAGGGAGCAACTGGGACATTTGGGACGTCAAGGCACGGATCGGCCGAAAAGCCTCCAGGCGGCCCAAATTGCATTTGGGACAATCAGGCCAGAAGTACGCGGCGGGCGCGAAAAGCCGATCCGGCCGAAGGAGGAAGAAAAATTGGCTAAGTGTTGCTCAGGACGTTTGGGCCAAAAAGGCCCGAACCGGCCGAGTCGGCTGAAATGAGCACAGGCAGTCAAAAATGCGATTGGGACATCTGGGCCGCAAAAGGCGCGAATCGGCCGAGTCGGCAGAAAAGAGTCAAGTCAGTCTAAAGCATGATTGGGACAAGCAGGCCAAAAAGGCATGAACCGGCCGAACCGGGCGAAAAAGGGCCAAGCAGTCCGAAACAAACTGGGACATTTGGGACAAATGGACGCGAACCGGCCGGTTCGCCCGAAATCAGCACAAGGAGCACTGTGCCATCTGGGCCAAATAGACGCGAAGGGCGCGAAAGAGCCGGCAGGGCCGAGAACCAATAAAATCACGCCACGTGTCACAAGGAGAAAGGTCAAAAAAGTCAAAGGGCGAGTTTTCGAGCACCGATCCGAACCTATGGGATAGTGCCACGTGTCCCAGCTAGGGCCCACAGAAATTTCAAAGCAAAGCCCACCGAAAAGTAGAGAAGAGAGAATTATTCAGCGAATCAGAGCATGCCACGTGGCGTCCAGGTGGCAATGCACGGGAAAATATTTCAAAATCCGTTTTCGCCTGTTCCGTGCCCTAAATCTTCAGATCGACATATCTTTTGATCCAGAGCTCGGATTTGCACGTTCTTTATATCAACGGAAAGCTCATGAAATTCTCTACATGATTCTGGGGTTATTCTCGAATTTTGGTGTAGTCTGGAGGGAGAAAATTGAGAAACACCTCTGGCACGAAATAACAAGCAGAAGTAATGCTTCAACAAACAACTTTAATGCAGCAGACAGTTCGCCGCTTCTGTTAGGCAGCCCGCCGTTTTGCCAGGATCCGCCGCTTCTGCCATGATGGACGAATTGAATGCAACCTAGAGATGGTTGGGGTAGATTTGGCTTTCCCTCCTCTCTTTCCTCTCTCATTTTCTTTCTATATATTGTAAAGAGGAGCTTCTTTTCAACGGTGGAACATTTTTTCTGTTTTGCCTCTCCCTTTTTTTTCTTGCAGGCGAATTTGTGGAGTTCGAACCTCTCATTTGAACTATAATACTATTCTGCCTCTTAGCATTCTGCAGTGTATTGTATCAATCTTTGGAGCAAGTAATACATGTCTGTGGATGATTCTCAACCCTCTCTGTGTTCATTTTGCATCCTCCTGGTCTTTTACTGTAGTTTCTGTCATTTGTGCATGATCTTGTATCACATTCAAGTGGTCTGTGTTTATTGGCAAAATAAGTGTTCTTCATTCCTCGGTGCATCACCTCCATTAGTTTAGATTTATTTTTACGCATTTTCTTACCTTGTCTCCTTGGCAGATTAGATTAGGTTTTAAAAAAGGAAAACCCTCTGTATATTTCGTGTGCATCTGAACAGAGGAATAGGAACCAGCCTTCTCTGGAGATTCCTTTCTCACTCTTCAAGTCCCACACTTGGAGAAAGGATTCAATGTTATGCAATCACACTGGATGTTAGTATGATCAACCTAGAAATCTGATCAACATCCAGGGGTGCTGTGATTTTGCACTAACAGTTTTGGCACGCCCGGTGGGACCTAGAGGTCTCATTTTTTATTGTAGCAAAGTTGATATGCATCTGCTACAATTTTCTTGCTTAAAAAGAGCTATTATTTGCATATCTGGCGACTCCAAGGGGAAGAATCAACTGGTTTCAGCAGTACAGGCCTAAAAGCTTATGAGAAGAATCACAAGGTCAAGAGTTGGAGAAGAGGAGGTGCTGTTTGAATACCTGCAATTATCTCCAAGAAGAAGGAAAAGAGGAAGAAGGATTCAAAGGTCTCCATCTCCACCAAACAGAACTCTCTCAACTCCTCCACCTGACAGGCCTTTCTTTCAATATACAAGGGTTTTAAGACCAATCAGAATGGCGCAACCAGTAAACCCCTATGTCAACTTCACAGGTAGCAGCCCACTTGCTCTCAATGCACAAAATCCAATCCCAGTTGCAGCACTGAAGAACATTCCATACTTTACTGGAGAAAATCAGACCACTCCTGGTGATCATGTCAAGGACATTGCTAACATTTGTGCAATCCATGAGATTAACGAGATGCAAGTAGCTGTCAAATTGCTGGCGTCTTCATTCAAAGGGAAGGCATTGCAATGGTTTAGGAGCCTTGAAGCTGCTTCTATCACGAACTGGAATCAGCTGTGTATTGCACTTCATAATCAATTTGGAGAGAAGGGAGACAACTTGTCTCTTTTGGAGCAGCTGACAACCATCAAGAGAGCTTCCAATGAGCAGCTAACTGACTTCAACTTCAGATTTCAAAGATCTTGGGATAGAATTCTAGTAGCAGTCAGGCCAACAGCAGAAGGTGCTTTTCTATATTACCTTAAAGCTTTAAATTCTGATATTTCTATGTTGGTTCAATCTATGGGAGGCACAACTATCCCTGCTGCTTATAGTATTGCCATTAGAGCTGAAAATTGTCTGATTCAAGCTGGCAAGCTAGCTCCTAGGCCTCCAATGCCATTATATCCAAGTTTAGAGAGCCCAAGTACTAGTCAGGCACCTGTCTTAGCTCCTTCTCCCACTCCTAGAAATCAGAGTTCAAATGAAGCTTCCACTTCATCTCCAAGTGCCCCAAATGAGCTTCAAGAAGTCATGAAGCAACTGCAAAATTTAGGTAATGAGCTGGTCACACTCAAGAGACAGCAAGCTCAAGGTTTTAGACCTTCGTATCAGCCTCAAGCTCAACCTAATAGGCAGCCATACCAGCCTCAAAGACCACCTAATCCAGCCACAAATATGAATCAAACAAGGCCTCCTGTCAATAGACCTTTCCAGCCCTATAATCCAAATGCCATATCTGCCTCTAAGGCATTAGTACCAGCACAAAACAACATTGCCCAGGAGTATGATTGGTGTTTTCCATGTAATGAACCCCATAACCAATCCATGTGCTACAATGGTGCTTTAACTCAAGCTTTAATGGTAACAACTACTGGTGTGGAGGGTGAAAGCAATCAAGAAAACGGCCAACAACAAGAAACATTCCAGCAGCAATCTGCCCCAAATGACACCACATTGGTAAATTGGCAGGCAGAGGATTTCTGTGGTATGAATCAGGCAGTCTCTCAAGGTGTTGCAGCCAACACAAGGTCAAAAAGGAGAAATTTGGGTGAAGAACAGCCATTAGCCCCAGCCAATCCACAACCTTCCACAGCTCCACAAATGATTGGCAAGCAAAACCCAGTTTCAAATGCACAAGGGCAGCCAAGAACAGCCCCTAGGCCAACTCAAATGCCAGCTGTTGCTGCCCACATACAAGGAATAAATGTGCAAACCAAAGGACAGCAGAGAGATCCTTCATCACCATTCAGTATCATTGATCAGATGAAGAAGACAAATGTCAATATATCTATGTGGGAATCCCTATCCATCCCAGGCCAAAGAGATCTGCTGCAAGTTGCTATGAAGGACTGGCCAACTTCGAATCAGCAGGTTCAGAGGCAAGACAAAGTGCTTACAAATGCTGCCCAGCCTGAAGGAAATCATGGAGCACAACAAGGTAAAATGTTGAAGCCCCCCCCTTTTTATGTTTCGTTAATCATTGGAAATCAGCTAGTGCATAATTACATGATAGACTCCGGGGCAAGTAGCTCAGTAATGCCTAAACAGATAGCTGATCAGTTAGGGCTCCAATATGAAATAACATCTAAGGGAGTAGTGCAGCTGGATGGGACAGCAATAGCAACAGTTGGAGTGATTAGAAATTTGAGTCTTACCTTGCATGCATGTCCAAATGTTGTTGTCTTACAAGATGTATCAGTCATAGACCTTCCACCACTCTTTGCCCTATGCTTGTCAAGGGACTTCACAGCCAAGATTGGGGGATATTTGTCCGCTGATTGGTCTCACATGCTATTCAGAACAAGGTATGGAACTAAGGCCACAATTAGATCAGAACCTATTGCAAACTTCCACATTGAGCCCTATACTCCAAGTAAGATTAATGCCAATTGCTCGGCATTTGATCAAGAAGATCACCCTAGCACTGATGAAGCTGACACTAAGGTTGGAAGTATCCCAGATTTGACTCTTGATGAATGGGCAAGCAAGGTGCATGCTTTTGATCCTTATCAAGGAATAGAAGAATCTGAGCTAGGAGTCTATTGTATACACGAAGAAAGTCAACCTATTCCTAGCATCACCAAGCCAAACCACAAGGATGACAATGAGGTATGGCAGCTGCTTTTTGATGGATCAAGGAGTAGACAAGGTGCAGGAGGTGGAGCCGTGCTTATTTCACCTCAAGGAGTAAAGTATTATTCAGCTTTTAGGTTTCAATTTGCATGCTCCAATAACACTGCTGAATATGAAGCCTTGGTGCAGGGGATGCATTGGGCAATCAAAAAAAAAATAAAGAACTTGCAAGTTTTTGGGGACAGTGAATTGATTGTAAATCAGGTCAAGGGACAGCATGCTGCCAAAAATGATCTACTCAGATGCTACAAGAACAGGGTGTGGGACCTCATGGAAGATTTTGAGGGTTTCGGCATCAAGGCCATTCCTAGGAAAGAGAATCAAGCTGCTGACAGGCTTGCAGCAGTAGGGGCAGCCTTTGACATTGTAGAAAACATTCAACAAGACAAGGTACAACCAAACATCCACGTGATTGTGAGGCCTTCAGTGCCGGATAACGATGTCAGTTGGCAAGTATTTGAGAATGACCAGCAAATCATCCACTTCTTGCAAGAAGAAGCTGAGTTCTCAGCTAAGAATCAAGAGAAGTTGGAACAGCAATATGGTGACCAGGTGATACAGCTGAGAACTGACAAGCTGCCCAAGGGACTTATCACCTTGGAGTCCATTTTTAACCCCAATGATCAGTTTAGAAAGGAGAAAGCAAACATTCAGGTCAAGAGGGAAGATTCGGTATCCATCTTGGTAGAAGAGAACAAGCCATTGCAAATTGGAAAAATGACAACTGAGCAAGAAAGGTATGAATTCATACAGCTTTGTCAAGAATTCCCTGACGTGTTTGCTTGGAGCTATGAAGACTTGAAAGGTTTCAATCCCAACTTAGCTCAGCATACCATCGAGTTGGATCCAAATACTAAGCCTGTCAGGCAGAAAAAAAGACCAGTCAATCCACACATGGAGCCTCTCATGAGGAAAGAACTGGACAAGCTGATTGAGTCAGCAATTATATTCCCTATCAAGCACTCAAGCTGGGTTGCGAACTTGGTTCTGGTCAGGAAGAAGAGCGGAGAAATCAGGTTGTGTGTGGACTTCTGAGACCTCAATAGGGCATCTCTTAAGGACCATTATCCACTCCCTTCCATGGAGCAAATATTGCAGGTCGTAGCTGGTTCAGAAAGATTTTCACTACTTGATGGATACTCAGGCTTCAATCAAATTATGGTGAAGGAGGAAGACCAGTTCAAGACAGCCTTCACAACTAAATGGGGCACGTATGCTTACAAGAAGATGCCATTTGGACTGTCGAACGCCGGAGCAACATTCCAGCGAGCTATGGATATGGCATTCAAAGGCTTAATCAACAAGATAGTGCTGATATACCTAGATGATATCACTGTCTTCTCAAAGAATGCTGCAGACCACCTCTTTCACCTCAGGCAAGTGTTTCAGAGGTGTAGAGAGTTTGGAGTGTCTTTGAATCCTAAGAAGTGCATCTTTCTTGCACATGAAGGGAAACTCCTTGGCCATATTGTCTCCAAGGAAGGATTAGCAATTGATCCAGAGAGGGTTGAAGCCATAAGGGCTCTACCATTGCCAAGTCACAAGAAGGCTCTTCAAAGTTTCCTGGGAAGGATAAACTTTGTTCAGAGGTTTGTCCCAAATTTTGCAGCCCTTGTCAAGCCCATCACCAAAATGTTAAGAAAAAGCATGGCTTTCAAATGGACGGCAGAAGGCAAGGAGAGCTTTGAAGCAATCAAAGAATCCATCTCCCAGGCACCCACTCTCATCAACCCAGACTTTTCCAAGGATTTCATCCTCTATGCATTTGGAGGTGATGACACTATTTCTGCCATTCTGGTACAACAGAACAAAGATAATGATGAACAGCCGATTGCCTTCTTCAGCCAAAGCCTAAATGACTGCGAGTTGAGGTACTCTTTTATTGAAAAACATGTGCTTGCAGTAATCAGGAGCTTGAAGAAATTCAAGCATTTAGTCTCAAACAACAAGGTCCAGTTGCTGGTCTCACATACTGGGGTTAAGGACTTCCTCCTCAACAAGGATTTGAATGAGAAAAGGGCAGGATGGATCACCCGTGTCATGGAGTATGACATTGAGATCAAAATCACCAAGCTGGTAAGAGGCAAAGGTTTGTGTGAGCAGCTCGCTTCCAAACAACCAGACAACCCAGAAGATGAAGAAGACGATGTCCTACTGTTACAAGATGATCAAAAACAGGAAAATGATGATGTGTCCACTCCCTGTTGGACTCAGAATATGATACATTTCCTACAGACGGGTATGTGCCCTCTAGAAATGAGCAAAGCAAAAAGAAGACACTTCAGGTTGCAGGCTATTCCATATACCATCATTGATGGAGTTTTGTTCAAGAAGGACGTGAATGGAGTGCTGCTGAGATGCATTAACACAGGTCAGATCCAAAGGGTATTAAAAGAGTTTCATGATGAACCAGCTGGTGGCCATTTTGCACCAAGAGTGACAGCTCTGAAAATCATAAAGGCTGGTTATTATTGGCCTAAAATATTCAGTGATTGCTATGCATGGATCAAGAGGTGTAAGAATTGTGCATTCTTCACAGGAAAAGAGAGACTTGCAGCCCTCCCATTACATCCAATCTCAGTTGACCAGCCATTCATGCAATGGGGTTTGGACTTCATTGGAGTCATCAATCCCAATTCGAGCCAAGGGCACAAATGGATTTTGACAGCCACAGACTACTTCACCAGATGGACAGAAGCAGTAGCAGTCAAAGAGGCGAATGAGTCTAGCATCTTGGACTTTTACGAGGGAATAACTACCAGATTTGGTGTACCTGCTACAATAGTCTCTGATAATGCATTGGCATTCATTGGATCTAAAGTGACTGAGTGGGCTGTCAAGAACGGGATTTACCTGAGCACTTCATCAAACTATTACCCTCAAGGTAATGGCCAGGCCGAGTCTACAAACAAGAACTTGTTGAAGATCATTAGGAGGACTCTTGATGAGACTCAGAGAGCTTGGCATACCAAATTGAAATCAGCCTTATGGGCTGATAGGATAACTCCCAAAAGATCCACAGGTAACTCTCCATTTAGGCTTGTCTACGGAAGAGAGGCAGTCTTGCCCATGTAACTTGAGTTGCCAACGTTGGAACTCATGAAACAGCTGGAGTTGCTAGAGGTTAGGCCCATGGAGGTGAGATATGTAGAATTGATGGAGCTGCAAGAAATCAGAGATCAGGCATTCCAAGCAATGGAAAAGGATCAGGCTTTGATCAAGAAGACCTTTGATAGGAAGGCCAAAGATAGATCTTTTCAAGTAGGAGATCTAGTATTGAAATGGGATGTGGACAGAGGAAAACTAGGAAGGCATTCAAAATTTGATGCCATTTGGAGTGGCCCATGCATGGTCACAAAGTGCAAGAACAACAATGCTTTCCAATTGGCTTCATTGGATGGTGAAGAACTGCAGATTCCAGTAAATGGAATCTATCTCAAGCATTGCTTCTAGAGGGAGGTTCACTACATCTATAAATACTAGATTAGATTTTCTTTCCTCCAAGTGCTTGTGCACATTGTTTTGCTGTAGGTTAGTTTTGTTTTCCCTAAGTGCCTTGGCACAGCTTGTTGTCCATGGAGATGTTTAGCATGTCTTTGCTTTCATTAGGTCGCATTCCATCTTCCTCCTCGCACATTCTGAGTCAGTTTGGATTCTAACAGAATATTTGATGACTCCATGCCCAATGGATTGCTTCAGGCAACTAGTCTTTTCATCTAGCAGGAAGATGATCCCGCTGAGTTGCCAAATTGTTATCTAAAATTCACCCCCCCAGGGTAATTTTGATAACATGCATCAGAATATCCAAATCCCAAGAAAATTGATTGATTCAGAGCAAAAATCAGGTTTTTAGGGTCCCTTCAGGAAATTTTCTAACTCCCCAGGCCGAAGAACGAGGGAGTAAGCTCTAAGAAAATGTAAAAAGTTACAGAAAGGCAAATAGGTTGATCCAAGAAAACGTGTAAAAATTGGCTAAGTCCTGCTCAAGGGAGCAACTAGGACATTTGGGACGTCAAGGCGTGGATCGGCTGAAAAGCCTCCAGGTGGCCCAAATTGCATTTGGGACAATCGGGCCAGAAGTACGCAGCGGGCGTGAAAAGCTGATCCGGCCGAAGGAGGAAGAAAAATTGGCTAAGTGTTGCTCAGGACGTTGGGTTGGGCCAAAAGAGGCGCGAACCGGCCGAACCGGGCGAAAAGGGCCAAGCAGTCTGAAACAAATTGGGACAAGCAGGCCAAAAAGGCGTGAACCGGGCGAAAAAAGGGCCAGCAGTTCAAAATAAACTGGGACATTTGGGACACAATGGACGCGAACCGACCGGTTCGCCCGAAATCAGCACAAGGAGCACTGTGCCATCTGGGCCAAATAGACGCGAAGGGCGCGAAGAGCCGGCAGTACCGAGAACCAATAAAATCACGCCACGTGTCACAAGGAGAAGGTCAAAAAATTCAAAGGGTGAGTTTTCGAGCACCGATCCGAACCTATGGGATAGTGCCACGTGTCCCAGCTAAGGGCCACAGAAATTTCAAGCAAGCCCGCCGAAAAGTAGAGAAGAGAGAATTATGCAGCGAATCATAGCATGCCACGTGGCATCTAGGTGCAATGCGCTGGAAAAATATTTCAAAATCCGTTTTCGCCTGTTCCGTGCCCTAAATCTTCAGATCGACATATCTTTCGATCCAAAGCTCAGATTTGCACGTTCTTTATATCAACGGAAAGCTCATGAAATTCTCTACATGATTCTGGGGGTTATTCTCGAATTTTGGTGCATTGCTGGAGGGAGAAAATTGAGAACGCCTCTGCACGAAATAAAAAGCAGAAGTATGCTTTCACAAACAACTTTAATGCAGCAGACAGTCTCGCCGCTTCTTTAGGCAGCCCCCGTTTTTTTGCCTATGGAATCCCCGCTTGTGCCATGATGGACGAATTGTAATGCAAACCTAGAAATGGTTTGGGGTAGATGTTGGCTTTCCCTCCTCTCTTTCCTTCCTCCTCTCCCTCAATTTTCTTTGATATGTGTACTAGAGCTCTTTTCAGTGGCACAGTTTGTCCTGTTTGGCCTCTCCCCTCTTCCCTTTGTTTTTTCTTTTCATGCGAATTTGTGGAGTTCGAACCTCTATTTGAACTGTAATACTATTCTGCCTCTTAGCATTCTGCAGTTTATTTTATCAATCTTTGGAGCAAGTAATACATGTCTGTGGATGATTCTTCAACCCTCCTCTCTGTGTTATTTTGCAATCCTCCTGGTCTTTTACTGCAAGTTTTCTTCCTTCTGCATTTTTGTCCTGATCTTGTATACATTCAGTGGTCTTGTTTGTTATTGCAAAATCATTTTCTCATTTCCTCGTGCCTCACCATCCATTATTTTTTAGATTTATTTTTACACTCCTTTTTTCCTTACCTTGTCTCCTTGGCAATTTAGATAGGTTTTTTTTTAAAAAAAAACCCTCCTGTATATTCGTGTGCATCGGACAGAGAATAGGAACCAACTTCTCGGAGATTCCCTTTTCACTCGTCAGTCCCACACTGGGATAAGGTTCAATTTTATGCAATCACACTGGAATTGTTGTATGATTCAACCTAAAATCTAATCAACACCAGGTGCTGTGATTTTTGCACTAACAACACCTATCATCCCTCTACCTCCCACTCACCCCATGGCCCATGTTTAATGACAAGATATTTTTAATTATTTTATTGGTGGTATAAACTATTTTATGGGGGAAATTTCAACATGAAAATTATACATCTTAGTGCTTTTTCACCTATATTGTTATTTCTCAACATTGCTACCTCGATCATTAAGTATAGCTTGTACGGACTTGATGAATATTGTGGTGGCCCTTGGCCCCATGCTAAATTTTTTGACCACCATAATGTCTTAAAATCAAATCTTGATGAGACTCAGATAGCTTGGCATACAAACTGACATCATCCTTATGGGCTGATAGGATAACCTTCCCCAAAGATCCACAGTAACTCTCCATTTTATGCTTGTCTACGGAAGAGAGGCACTCATTGCCCATGTACTTGAGTTGCCACTTTGGAACTCATGAAACAGCTGAGATTTTGCTAGAGTTTGGGCCCATGAGGTGAGATATGCATAATTGATGGAGCTGCAAGAAATCAGAGATCAGGCATTCCAAGCAATGGAAAAGGATCAGGCTTTGATCAATAAGACCTTTGATAGGAAGGCCAAAGATAGATCTTTTCAAGTAGGAGATCTAGTATTGAAATGGGATGTGGACAGAGCAAAACCAGGAAGGCATTCAAAATTTGATGCCATTTGGAGTGGCCCATACATGGTCACAAAGTGCAAAGAACAACAATGCTTTCCAATTGGCTTCATTGGATGGTGAAGAACTGTAGATTCCAGTAAATGGAATCTATCTCAAGCGTTGCTTCTAGAGGGGAGGTTCACTACATCTGTAAATACTAGATTAGATTTTCTTTCCTCCAAGTGCTTGTGCACATTGTTTTGCTGTAGGTTAGTTTTTATTTCCCTAAGTGCCTTGGCACAGCTTGCTGTCCATGGAGATGTTTAGCATGTATTTGGCTTTCATCAGGTCACATTCCATCTTCCTCCTCACACATTCTGAGTCAGTTTGGATTCTAACAGAATATTTGATGACTCCATGCCCAATGGATTGCTTCAGGCAACTGGTCTTTTCATCTAGCAGGCAGATGATCCCGCTGAGTCGCCAAATTGTTATCCAAAATTCACCCCCCCAGGGTAATTTTGATAACATGCATCAGAATATCCAAATCCCAAGAAAATTTATTGATTTAGAGCAAAAATCAGGTTTCTAGGGTCCCTTTAGGAAATTTTCTAACTCCCCAGGCCGAAGAAGGAGGGAGCAAGCTTTGAGAAAATGTGAAAAAGTTGCAGAAAGGCAAATAGGTTGATCCAGTGAAAAAGTGTAAAAATTGGCTAAGTCCTGCTCAAGGGAGCAACTGGGACATTTGGGATGTCAAGGCGCGGATCGGCCAAAAAGCCTCCAGGTGGCCCAAATTGCATTTGGGACAATCGGGCCAGAAGTACGCGGCGGGCGCGAAAAGCCGATCTGGCCGAAGGAGGAAGAAAAATTGGCTAAGTGTTGCTCAGGACGTTTGGGCCAAAAAGGCGCGAACCGGCCGAACCGGGCGAAAAAGGGCCAAGCAGTCTGAAACAAATTGGGACAAGCAGGCCAAAAAGGCGTGAACCGGGCGAAAAAGGGCCAAGCAGTTCAAAATAAACTGGGACATTTGGGACAAATGGACGCGAACCGACCGGTTCGCCCGAAATCAGCACAAGGAGCACTGTGCCATCTGGGCCAAATAGACGCGAAGGGCGCGAAAGAGCCGGCAGGACCGAGAACCAATAAAATCACGCCACGTGTCACAAGGAGAAAGGTCAAAAAATTCAAAGGGTGAGTTTTCGAGCACCGATCCGAACCTATGGGATAGTGCCACGTGTCCCAGCTAAGGCCCACAGAAATTTCAAGGCAAAGCCCGCCGAAAAGTAGAGAAGAGAGAATTATTCAGCGAATCAGAGCATGCCACGTGGCATCTAGGTGGCAATGCGCGGGAAAATATTTCAAAATCCGTTTTCGCCTGTTCCGTGCCCTAAATCTTCAGATCGACATATCTTTCGATCCAAAGCTCAGATTTGCACGTTCTTTATATCAACGGAAAGCTCATGAAATTCTCTACATGATTCTGGGGTTATTCTCGAATTTTGGTGCATTCTGGAGGGAGAAAATTGAGAAACGCCTCTAGCACGAAATAACAAGCAGAAGTAATGCTTCAACAAACAACTTTAATGCAGCAGACAGTTCGCCGCTTCTGTTAGGCAGCCCGCCGTTTTGCTAGGATCCGCCGCTTGTGCCATGATGGACGAATTGAATGCAACCTAGAGATGGTTGGGGTAGATTTGGCTTTCCCTCCTCTCTTTCCTCTCTCATTTTCTTTCTATATATTGTAAAGAGGAGCTTCTTTTCAGGTGGAACATTTTTCTGTTTTGCCTCTCCCTTTTTTTTCTTCAGGCGAATTTGTGGAGTTCGAACCTCTCATTTGAACTGTAATACTATTCTGCCTCTTAGCATTCTGCAGTGTATTGTATCAATCTTTGGAGCAAGTAATACATGTCTGTGGATGATTCTCAACCCTCTCTGTGTTCATTTTGCATCCTCCTGGTCTTTTACTGCAGTTTCTGTCATTTGTGCATGATCTTGTATCACATTCAAGTGGTCTGTGTTTATTGGCAAAATAAGTGTTCTTCATTCCTCGGTGCATCACCTCCATTAGTTTAGATTTATTTTTACGCATTTTCTTACCTTGTCTCCTTGGCAGATTAGATTAGGTTTTTTTAAAAAAAAACCCTCTGTATATTTCGTGTGCATCTGAACAGAGGAATAGGAACCAACCTTCTCTGGAGATTCCTTTCTCACTCTTCAAGTCCCACACTTGGAGAAAGGATTCAATGTTATGCAATCACACTGGATGTTAGTATGATCAACCTAGAAATCT
The DNA here is from genome assembly GCA_019776745.2 of Taxus chinensis. Lineage (NCBI taxonomy): Eukaryota > Viridiplantae > Streptophyta > Pinopsida > Cupressales > Taxaceae > Taxus > Taxus chinensis. The sequence goes on along the minus strand of CM034147.1, from coordinate 267,097,310 downwards.
AATCAACATCCAGGGGTGCTGTGATTTTGCACTAACAACACCTATCAATGCCTCTCACCCCATGGCCCCATGGTTTAATGACAAGATATTTTATTGGTGGTATAACTATTGGGGAAATTCACATGAAAATTAATAAGATCTTAGTGCTTTCACCTATATTTTATTTCTCATTGCTAACTTCGATCATTAAGTATAGCTTGTAAGGGACTTGAGGAATATGTGGTGGCCCGTGACCATGCTCAAATTTTTGACCACCATAATGTCTTAAATCAATCTAATGAACAACTAAAATTATATACCTATTCATTACCCAATCACTCTAAGCCTGGGGAATTTCCTCAACCCAATAATGAAAATTAAAAACCTTCTTTTTCTAGTAACAATATAGAAACCACTTGTAATCCCAAAATTAAAATTCCTGAGAGTGTGGTTAGTGCAAATGGAATGAAATATGAGATTTACGCTACCAATATATCATTCTTCATTCTTCATATCATAATTATAAGAAATTTTAGGCCTATCGTATATGTTCAACTTTCTAAGAGCCATCTCCTCAAAATAAAAAACTAAAAATATTATCTAAAGCAATACCTTTGACTATCTTGATCCAACAAGAATGATGTTATTTGTTCCTAGATTTTCCATTCCTAAAGGTATAATCCATCTTGAATTAGTAGGGATAATACTGTATATCTCACTTCTAGTCAGTCCTGATGGCACCTACCACCCAACCATTAGGGATGATATCATCTATCTCTATTCATGTTACCCCAACAACATCGGTCATTATGCACTAAGCATGGATGATGCCATATAGTTGGGACATTGAATACTAACTTGATCTAACATAAAACTTAGTCCCTCTATATTAGATTCATACTAAGCCTACTTAGGTCTAGAATAGTATTTAATTATCCATCTTGGAGGATTAGGATCCAATCATATAAGTCTCAAACCCCCAGAATTAGATCCCTTTATTTGAATTAATCAACACTTCCCCTACACATCACAATGGGTTCATGATCACCTTCTTCAAGAAGAATATACCCTCTCCACTAGATTTTGGGGGAAGTCTCCCTCTTGCATGGCTCTAATGAGTAAACACTTTAGTAATGTAAATATTTGGTAATTAAATTTTTTAGATTGATCTTAGTATCCATGGAAATAGAACACAAAAGAACACCAAAATATAGAGAAATTATCTACTGTAGAAGTAGAATGACTTAACAACTTCAAGGGGGAAACCTTACCATACAATAAAACTCAAGTTCTCAATATGATGATCATCTACTACTTACTAAATCCTATATATACCCTATTACATTATGCAAAGTGCCAAAGACAACCTACTAAGCATATTAAAGAATAAATAAATGTGATATGACATGATGATAGATTATGTTAGCCAAAATTGGGCCATACTTATCAAGATATATGACCTACTACTAAGGGCTTAACATGCACCTCCCCTTCAAAGATACATTGTCCCCAATGTTGTATTATCTAGATGTTACTACTTGTCACCCTCAAACTTCCCCTCATTTTTTAAGTCAAGTTTCGAAAATTTTGAGTTGGTACCTTTGAGATATGTTTGAGCAGAGTGAGAAGTCTAGAGAGATAAAAAAATTCATGCTTTGAAGAATTTGGTGCTCATTTGCAATATCACCCTGTTAATTTAAAATCTTGCAGTCCGCATGGTTTGATAAACTTTTTGTCTTCCCATCTAGATGCTTGAAAATTATTTCCTCCATTCGAATGAAATTGTCAAATCTTTTTTCTATGGTCATGGATCGCATTGAGCCTGGTATTGTTTATAGTTCTTCTTTCCATGAGGAGAAATTCATTTTTCAGGTGTGAAGGGTGAAGTTTTTTCCCCTCCTCTGTATTTTTTTCTATAGTCGTGAATGACAGGTGTATCTTCCCTGTCAATTTTTGTCCCAACGTCAATGGATACATGGGCATCTCTGATTGGATGTGGCATGGAGTGTTTTATCATTTGAACTTTTCACTTTGTTACTTTGGAAAAAAGTGTCAAATTGGCCCTATGGCCTGAAAGATCTGGATTGGCTAAATCAAGTGGTGGCGGAAAGGTGGGTCCTTTTGTGTATTGAGACAATATGGAAAAATGGGTAAAATTGTAAAAGTGAAGCGCAACCCCGCTAGCACCCAGGTGAAGCTACGTGTTGATGCCCATGTTGAAAATTCAAAAGTGGAAAGGCAGATCGTCATGGCACTTTGAATATTTTGGCTTTGTTTCGGAAAAAGGAGTAAAGTTATAAAGTGACCTGCGACTCCATCGTTGAAAAGTTAAAAGCAGGAAGATGGGTTGTCGGGGCACTTTGGAAATTTTTGGTTTTATTTCCAAAAGGCAAAAATTCAAATGTAAAGCCTGTGTTAAAAGTCAAAGTGGGAAGGCGGATCGTCAAATCACTTTTGGAAAATTATCTTTTTTTCCAAAAGAAGTAAAATTATAAAGTGAGTCGTGACTCCGTTTCCACTCAGGTAAAGCCACATATCAAACCTATATCAAAAGTGAAGTTGTGGGCTTGCAAGGATGTAGGATGATTTTATAATTTTGCATTTTTTCCTAAAAGTGCAAAAGTGAATTCCGGGCCCATGAATCCGTTTTGCAAAAGACTGCATTTTTGCCATTTTTGTACAGATTCGATGCAGAATTTCAAATGGCCATATCTTTCAACTAGAAGCTCAGATTTGGGCAAGAGAGGACTTTTTGGAAAGATCTCAACATCTTCTACATGCCAAATGAATTAGAGAACTGAATGGATGTATTTATTTGGGTAAAAATCTAGAAAAATTATTTCATGCCATTAATATGTGATCCGACTACTTTAATTAGATCATATTTGATCTGATCTTCCATCCTTCCTTCTTCAACATGCCAAAGACATGCAAAACCAGACTTGACAGATTGTAAGAATATTTGTAGGGGCATTGATGGTTGGTGGTTGAGCTTCCAAATCAGATTTCTTTCCTTCTCTTCTTCTCCTATCTTCGCTTCATCTATAAATGTAAGAGTTTGGCTCATTGCAAAGGGTTGGACTCGGATACTTTTGAAGTGTAATTAGAATCGAAAGCAATCAATACAGAAGAAATTTTCCTTTCTCTCTATCTTCATCTATTATCTCTTCTTGCTTACCTAAAATCTGTGGATCATTTATCTTCTATATTAAGAAACTTTGTGTTCTTATTGATATGATTTATAGAACTTTGTGTCTATGGAATGATATCTTATGTTGTGAATGTGAATGATTCTATTCTATATCACCTTTTATCAGTATGTATAAGGTTATACTCTGATATCTATATTTCATGAAAGTATATTCTTCTCTTCCTTTCTTTAGTTTCTTACATTCGTTTGTACTGATAAGATATTTTGGTAAAAAAGCATTTTAAGATGTCAAAATTCCAGCCTTAAGATGAATGTTGTACATTTTATATAATCTTTTTTGCTTGCTTTCAATAAGGGAGCCTCTCCCATAAAGAGGAGGGACTTTTTGTCCCCTAACTATGGTTTTGTTTAAGTGTCATTTTAAAACCCAACAGTTTTTGGTGACTCCGGTGGGGAATTTGTTTCAAATGTATCCCTTTTAGAATAACAACTTCAAGATCATTTTTGATATGGAAAATCCACAATATACAAGTGGGAAAAAGACCGTTGGGGAACGAACTCTTGTCATGTTTGTTCTCTTGATCTAGGAACCTTCCCAGCAATGAAAGAAAATGAAAAAAAAAATTTGGCCCACATCACCAACGAGTGATAGTGACAGTGATGAGGATGATGATGGTGATCTCCCTACTAAAATTTTTCAAGCTCCAATCATTCTAGAATAGGCTTAGTTTTTGTAGAACTTCTACGGAGGTATATGTCCAAGATTGTTTTTTCCAACATTGTTGTAACCTATAAATTCTATACAGTTCATGAGAGAAGTACAAATACAATGCAGGAAGCTCCATGCACGTGGGAAGGTAAAACAAGTTGAAGAACACTCAGTCAATGAATTTGAGACACCTTGTAACAAAGAGGAGAACATTCAAGTTCTAGAAACTACTCATGATGATTCTCCACATCATTAGGTATTCATTCCTCAACATTATCTCAATTCCACTAATGAATGTCTTCTTGTTGCTCCACCTAATGCATGTCAATTTAATATTCCTTTAAATAATGAAGAAGACAAACAACTTGAGGCTTTCTTTCAACCTAAAATAGAGTCTGTAGAAGATATGTCATGTACCAAGGTTGAATGTTCTTGTTTTGAAAGAAGTGCCCATATGTTGCTGGAAGTGGATGTTCATCATAACAAAATGGACAAGATCCCTCTCTCTCCTATGATTGAAGAATTTCAATGCACTGAGATGAAGACATTGTGGACCATTCTCTTGTTGTTTTAAGTTCTTTAAAAGATAAGAAAGTGCTTGTACCCAAAGAAAAATAAATTAATGATATCACTAGTTCCCCTATTATATCTATGGATGAGATGAGCACACATGAGCCTTTTTGCAGTCCTTCAAAACAAATAGAAAATGGAGAGCCATACCTAGAATCTTTTCTTCACAACTATAACAATCATGTCTCATCTCACCATTTGGAATGCAAACAAAAGGAAGAGGATGATGTTTTTGATGAATCTTTACTTAGTCTAACAGCATTTTAATTCCCTGCTAATCATGAAGACAAATTAGCAATGCAGTTTGTACCTAAGAGTCATGATCTTCTAGAATCAGGTGCTGATTTTGTAGAAACAGCAAGTATGTTTTTCAAAAACACAGTCAATATTACACCTAATGGTAAACCATCTAGTACCTTTTTCCAAATTCCTCTTGAAGATGATTACAAGGAAAATTCAATCGAAGTTTATGTTTCCCATGAAATGTGCCATGGTGATAATTGCAATCTTCATTCATATGCTAGCATCATTCCATCAAAACAGAGAGTTGACACTATTGGGAATGTATTTTCTCATTGATCCAGTTGTCAAATTTTGGTGATGTGCAAAAATCAGTTTGAAGGCAGTGGAGGGTTGTGCAAGTCTTTGTATGGCGCTATTCACACACAGAAGAGGAGCCTCAAGAAGATATTCAGTTCTTCACAAGGACTGAATGTTTTTAATTATGGAGTATCACTATCAAGATGGTCTTCTTTCCTCAATTTTTCTTTTCAAGCCACATAGTGTTCCCATGATATTTTGGTATGCCCAACTGCTCATCTTTAATTCACGGGTGCCTCATACTTCCACCATGTTTTTCCACAAAGGTGCTTACTTTTCTCATCTTGTCTCTAGAGTTGTGTAAGCTTCATGTAGTCCTTATTCTCTCCCCTATAAATATCCTCTTCTTTCTTTGTATATACTTTCCTAGTTTTGGCTTGTTTCCTTTCCTATTCCTTGTTGTGTGATGTCTTCTGTATTACTTTGCCTTTGACTCTATTTTCCTAAGGGATAAGGCACTGATCTACTTTCCTAGAGTTTTTCTATGGTTCTTGATCTTACCTTGTTCTTCTTTCCAAGCCAAGTCATCCCTAGAAAGAGCCAGTTGTTGTCACCCTCGAAATTCCCCTCATTTTTCAAGTCAAGTTTCAAAAAATTTGAATTGGTAACTTTGATAGATGTTTGAGGAGAGTGAGAAGTATGAAGAGATAGAAAAATTTAGTCTTTAAATAATTTGGTGCTCATTTGCAATCTCACCCTATTAATTTAAAATCTTGCATTCTGCATGGTTTGATAAAGTTTTTATCTTCCCGTTTGGATTCTTGAAAATTGTTTCCTCCATTTGAATGAAATTGTCAAATACTTTTTCTATGGTCGTGGATTGCATTGAGCTTGGTATATTTTACAATTCTTCTTTCCACGAGGTGGAATTTGTTTATTCAAGTGTAAATGGTAAAGTTCTTTCCCCTCTATATATTTTTTCTACAGTCATGAATGACGAGTGTATCTTCCCTGTCAATTTTTGTCCGAACATCAATAGATACATGGGCATCTCTGATTGGATGTGGCGTGGTGGGTTTTATCTTGTGAACTTGTCACTTTGTTACTTTTCCAAAAAGTGTCAAATTAGCCTTGTGGCCCAAAGGATCTTAATTGGCTAAATCAAGTGGTGGCAGAAAGGTGGGTCCTTTTTTTGTTTTGATACACTATGGCAAAAAGGGGTAAAATTGTAAAAGTGAAGTGCAACCCCGTTAGTGCCTAGGTGAAGCCATGTGTTGATGCCCATTTTGAAAATTCAAAAGTCAGAATGGTGGATCATTGGGGAACTTTGAAGATTTTGGCTTTGTTTCAGACAAAAGGAGTAAAGTTATAAAGTGACCTGTGACTCTGCCGTTGAAAATTAAAAAGTGAGAAGATGGGTCATCGAGGCACTTTGGAAATTTTTGGTTTTTTTTCCAAAAGGGAAAAATTCAAGATGTTAAGCCCACGTCAAAATTCAAAGTAGGAAGGCAGATCATCGGAGAACTTTTGGAAATTTATCTTTGTTTTGAAAAGAAGTAAAATTATAAAGTGAGTCACAAATTCATTGCCACTTAAGTAAATCCACATGTCAGACCTATATCAAAAGTGAAGTTGCAGGCTTGCGAGGCTGTGGGAAGTTTTTTATAATTTTTCATTTTTCACAAAAGGCTGCAAAAGTGAATTTTGGGCCCACGGAACCATTTTGCAAAAGACTACATTTTTGCCATTTTTGTATTGATTCGATATAGAATTTCAAATGGCTATATCTTTCAAGTGGAAGCTTTGATTTGGGCAAGAAAGGAACTTTTTGGAAATATGTTGACTTTCTACTACATGGAAAATGACATGGAGAACCGATTGGATGTATTAATTTGGGTGAAAATCTATAAAATCTATTTTATGCCATTAATATGTCATCTGATTGCTTCAACTAGATCATATTTGATCTGATATTCCATCCTTCCTTCTTTAGCACGCCAAAGCCATGTAGGACTAGACTTAACAGATTGTAAGTGGATTTCTAGGGGCATTGATGGTTAGTGGTTGAGATTCCAAATCAGATTTCTTTCCTTCTCTTCTTCTCCTCTCTTTTCTTCATCTATAAGTGTAAAATCTTGGCTCATTCCAAAGTTGTTGGAATCTAATAATTTTAAAGTGTAATTAGAATCGAAATCAATCAATACAGAATAATTTATCCTTTCTTTCCATCTTCATCTACTATCTCTTCTTACTTACCTGAAATCTGTGGATCATTTATCCTCTATAATAAGAAACTTTGTGTTCTTATTGATATGATTTCTAGAACTTTGTGTCTATGGAATGATATCTTATATTGTGAATGTGGATGATTTTGTTCTATATCAAATTTTCTCAGTATGTACAAGGTTATACTCTTCTATCTATATTTCTTGAAATTACTATTATATTCTTGCTCTTTCCTTTCTTCAGTTTCTTCCATTCGTTTGTATTGATAAGCTATTTTGGTAAAAAAGCATTTCAAGATGTCAGTAGTCCAGCCTTAATATGAAATTTGTACATTTGTGTATAAGCTTTGTTGGTTTCTTTCAATAAGGGAAAATCTCCCATAAAGAGAAGGGACTTGCTGTCCCCTGACTGTGTTTTTGTTAAAGTACCATTTTAAAACCCAACACTACTGAAATGCTTCATCTTCAATTTTCATATTCTTCCACTTTATCAGTTACTCGATACTGATCCATGTCCATAAATTCTTAGTGCATATTTGTAGGATTCCTTTAGTATATAAAATTATGCATCCCTCCTCATCACGCTCATGTAACTTTGAATTGGAATACATCGTATGTATAATTACCTTCTTCAAGAAAGAAACATGGAAAATTAGATGTATTTTAATTGACTAAAAAATCTCCAATTTATAGACCACAATACCTATTTTTTGCAACATTTAAGAAGGTTCATAGTATTTTGGTGAAATATTGTTATCCTTCTTATGTTTTTTCAAATTTAGTTTCTTATATGGATACAATCACACAAAAATAAAGTATCCAACTTTAATTCTTTTCTCACTACATTATTGGTTAAACTTGTTGTGTCATGCGGGTTTTTGTCATTTCCAAATTCTTCTTGAGGATAGAGATTAACTCCTCTTGGTGTTGAATGTGCTATTTTAGTAATCTTACTTTAGTATGGACCCTCGATTTTGAGGTGATGGATGGTGGGTGGTAACCATAATACTAATAATGGAGAGATTTTAGATGAGGTATGGAATTAAGTGTTATACCACAATTCTAAAAATGGTAGCCAATGAACCCATATCTCTTACGTATCTAAAGAAAAGCATCAAAGATACCCCTAAAACATTTTTTTATTACCTCATATTTCCCATCATATTGGGGATGAGATGATGAAATACGAGTTAATTGAGTACCCAAACATGAGAATAAATCAATCCAAAAATTTCTAGTAAATATAGGGCCATGATCACTTACTATTATACTGGTTGTAGGATGTAGCTTTTTAATTGTATTCATAAAATATATGGTGATTATACTTGTTTGAAAAGGATGTGATAGGGAAAAAAATGGGAATATTGGGTGAGTTTATCTACAACCACCATAACGACACTTTTCCCTTCATATTTTGACAATCTTGTCATAAAATCCATGGAAAAATATACTTATTGCTCATTAGGAATAGATAGAGGTTGCAGAAGACCTGATATCTTAATAGTTTGTCCCTTGTTACACTGACTAAATAAGAATTTTTCCACAAATATTTGGACATCCCTTTTGAAACATTCTCAAAATAAATTTTACTTAGTTATAAGATAAGTTTTTAGGAACCCAAAATGACCACCCACCAGAGAAGCATGGATCTCTAAGAGAATCTAAATTTTAAGTGTAGAATTCTTACATAACTACAATCAATCCTTGTACCACAATGCATCCCCCTTTAATATTTTTTTAATAAAATTCTTGGATCCTTTTGTAAATTTTGAATTAAAATGTGGGTCTGTATGTAATATGGACATGGTATGTAACAAGGCTTCTCTGGAATAATCTCTCCTATATAGTGCATTAAATACCAAATTTTTCTTTCCTTTCTTCTAGATGATCTCAAATTCATATCCCAACATATTTGTTACCCATTTATACTATTATTCATTTGATACTTATTGCTCGAAGAATTATTTCAAACTAGCATGACTTGTTTTAAATTTGAAGTGACGACCCATGAGATATGGTCTCCATTGTTTGACTAAATGAAGAACAACCATCATTTACTTATCATACATTAGTTTTAATAGGTTCTTAAATTTTATTTGATGACTATTGAATGTTACGAGACATCCATCTTGCATGAATACTACACATATGCCACACCCTGAATCACCATATTTGACAATGAAGGTTTTGGAGAAATATAGGGTGGCCAAAACTTCAATAACACACATGGCCTTCACCAATGTCTTAAATTCCAGGGTTGATTCCTCATTACAATGAAAGGAGTATTTATTAAATAATTATATGAGTGGTACTATAATTATTTCATAATTATCTACAAATTTTTGATAGGAGTCTATAATATGTAAGAATCACTTAAGGTTTTTAGGTATATTCCATTCCACCATGGCTTTACTCTTGTGAGCATCTAATTTTACACCTTCATGAGAAATTACATGACCAAAGCAATCTACTTCCATGACTTAGAAATCACACTTGGATGGCTTAACATAAAGGTGTTGTTCAATATTTTCCATAACCTTATTGATGTGATGTAAGTGTCCCCCCATGTCTTGAAAGATATTAATATATCATCAAAGAATTCCATGACAAAATTTCATAGAAATGGACTAAATATTGAGATCATCAAACTATAGAATGTAGAGGGTGAATTTGTAAGGATAAAAGGAATTACCATAAAATCAAAGTGGTCCTCATATGTACTAAATTTTTCTTTATGAATATATCCATAAAAAATTATGATTTGAAAGATCTAATTTTGTAAAATAAACAACACTATGCAACTCATCTCTATAAAATCCTAAATGATAGGAATAGGAAACCTATATTTTACTATGTATTTTTTGAGATCCCTATAGTCTATAAACATGCACCAAAATTCATGATTATTTCATACCATCAACATTAGATAAGAGTAAGGAATTTGAATATGGAAAATAATACATGCTTCCAATATCTCCTTAACTAATTTTTCAATCTCACTCTTCTGTAGATAAGGGTATTGATAAGTTGAATATTAGGAATTTGGATTCTTGGTACTAGTCAAATAACATGACCATGATATCTTTAGGAGATAACCATTTTGTCATGTCCCTAAAAAAAATCAGTGCTCATTAATAATTTCATATAGGTCTGATGGTATAGGAATTTTTGATGGTTGAGCTTCTAGTGAGAATAGTTGTGCCACAAACCCATCTACACCCTTCTTAAGAATTTTCTATATTTTATGAGAACTCGTCAATTGTCAATATTTTCCCTTTATCGTACACAACTCAAAACTCCTCACTTTTGAATGGAACCAAATGAATGAATCTTGAAAGTTCATGTCAATATCTCTCAAGGTAGTAAGCCACTAGGACCTTAACACAATGTCTACTCCTCCTATTAAAATGTCATACATGGGGGATATTTAACATGAAATCTCCCACAGATAGCTTAATCTTATGGAAATTTCTTAAATAACTAACTTTACCTCCATCTACACCATGACTTAAAAATATGGGGTTGGATAAACAAAGCAATTTAAGTGCAAACCCAGCTTATAATTGATGAAATTATGAGTACTACCAATATCGATCAATTTTTTCACCCTTTGCTTCTTCATGAACCTAATGACCTTGAGTGTTTATGGGGTGATAATGCTTAAAATTTCATGAAAATAGATAGTAGGGTGATATTATCCAACTTCGATCTCTAGCACCTCTTTCTATTCATCGATTATTTCATTATCATCTTCTTCTTCATTAGGCGCTTCAATGTACAACAATTTATTCTAAGGAAATTTATGGCCTTTAGTCCATTTGCTATATCACAACTATAACATGGACCTTTTTATCTCTCCTCTTCAATTTGTTGAGGATTCAATCGGGTAGGTTGGGGAACTATGTGTGCTAGAATCATATGCTCTTTATGAGTAGAGAGACCCTTATATTTTATAATATATATTCCATCTTCTCAATGAGAAACTATCATGGATTATGATATCAAACCTAGATTAAGGAGGTGAACATCAAGTTGGATGTTATCCTTTAGACCACCTAAGAAAGAATCATTTAGATGATCCTCTGAGATTCCATTAACATGTAAGGAAGCATTTTGGAGCTATTATATATAAGCTTTTACTATCCCTATTTTTCAAAGCTTTTCTATCTAGATGAAATAGTTCTCTATAACACTATTATTGTATGTAATTGGAGCTCGTTTGTGAACATTGACAAAATAACATTGAGACCCTTATTTTTATTTTATTTTCACATCCACCTATACCAAATGAACTATTCTAGTTCCATATACAAGGATGTCAATACCACCTTACTTCCACTTGGGATTTGATGCAAATCAAAAAATGTTCCATTTTGTTGATGCAAGTGTTTGGATCGGTAACATAAAAATTACTCACCTCCACTTTTGGCATCATATTTATACTCCCCGCATTAGAACATAATGAATAATGTGGTTATTAATAATTAGAGACATGGTTAATGGAGGGACTTGAATAACTTGGTTGGGAGCTGGTGGCATGTGGTTGAAGACCATAAATGGCTTCTATAAGTTTTGATTCCATTTATTTCCATAAGACATTAGGATCATATTTTTTCAATGTTATTTATTACATATTATGTTAGTCATGTTCAAGCTAGCTGAATCTATGATCTATTGAGGAACACCATAGGTTTGAGGATTTAATATGTCCTCCTTCCAAATCCATATCCTGATTTTCTTAAGGAGTGGTATTATCTATGCATTTCACTATGATTCTGGACCTATCATGTTTTTTATCCAATGAACTTAGGATTACGTTTTAGGGTTCGATCTTAGGGATGGGATTGAGGGTTTCATTCTAAATATGGATTTCAAATGAATAGGGAAAAAACCAATGGAAAAACTCTAAATAATGTCTTTCAATATTTCTAAATATGTAAGAAACTTAGAGTTTTAAAACAATTGTAGCCTATGGAGAGAATTAATGAAAAATGCTAAACTGTTATAACTTGTGCAAAATAAGTAAAAACATAATTAAATTTAGAGAAAACCTTAGTTGATTAATTTTCCCACTAGTTATAAATTTGCAAAAAAATTTGTCACTATTTTGGAGATATAGATGAATCTTTAAAGTTAGGGTTTTGACCTAATTCTGGCCCAGATTAAAGGTCTAGTACTGTTTATGATAAAAATAACTAGATAGATATGAATATAAATAGAAATAGAACACAAAAGAGCACCAAAATATAGATAAATGATCTTATATTCAAATAAAATGACTTGACCACTTTGGGGAGAAACCTCCAAACCATATAATAAGATTAAATTGCTTAATATGATGATCATATACTATTTAATAACTCATATATACCATATTATGATATGTAAAGCACCAAAGACAACCTTTTACGAATACGAAAGCATAAATAAATGTGATATGAAATGACATGGGATTATGTTATCCACAAGTTATCCATATATATCCTAATATATGACCTAGGACTAATGGCGTACTAGAGCTTACTGTCTGAAACAATCTAACCATAGATAAATATCTCTTCATTTTTCTATCAAATATATGATCCCGAACAATATTCTCTTTCAATAAAATTATCATCCTCTTTTTATCTTAGTCAATATCAAAAATTTAAAATTCAAATGAGCTCTAGTTAATGAGGTCCTGTGTGTATGCTTTGTTTATTTATAATTCATCAATTCTCCCGGTCATTCCATCGATAGTCTCAATTCTACTTACAACACATGTAAAGGGAACAACTAAAATAAAATCCCTCCCATGGGCTGTATTTGGCTTCCTATTATCAAACCATAACAACCATTAGAGTGAAAATTATGACTTTCACCTTCCCTCTTTTATATAACACTCTTCTTGGATGACCATGAACACATAAATCCATGCAATCACATCATCCACTTGTCATTGGTTCAATTTAATTATATAGCCTCCATATTTAAATTCTAAGGTGAAAAAATCCATAGAAAATAGGATACTTCCAATAATAAGGTGTCTATAAAATCCCCATCCTTGAAGAAATTCCTTATGTCCCATTTTAAGAGTATCAACAATTTACCTACCTCGTAGATTCTCTTTGAGTATATAGTGGACATACCAAACTTGTCAAGAAAATACTACATAACCTTCTTAATTAGAATTCCATAATTTAGATGTGATCAATATTACTATAAAAACTACCTACCATCCCAATTTCATCATTTCCCAATTACCCCTTCTCTGTTACCACATTCTCACAAGAAGGTGAAACATATAATTCATGTCACTTTCTCTTCTTCTTGTCCTCATCCTAAGGATATTCCCACTTTATCACCTATTGAAATGGTCATTATCTCTCTACACATTGATATCACCAATCCCAAGTATTATGACAACTAATGACTCGATGACTTGTTCTTATATAGCTATTCATAACAACATAATGTGTAAATCATTTGATACATGAAATCACTATGCTCTGTTAGACCAACACCTAGTTTAGTAGGACACTAATCCTACAAGGAGTCTAAAACCCCCCCAAGATGAATAAACACCCATATAGCCACCTAAAATGGATGATCACTGAAGATATGTTTCTCCTACAACTGATTATGATCACAAATTCAGCTCCTCTCTCTCAAAATCTTATCAAACATGCCAAGCTCTCTCTCGTACTCGCTCAAATCTTGCTCCTTCTATTTGTTATTAGGTATAATGACCTTACACACTTTGGTCTTCAATATCTTCTCAACTCATTCATACTCTTCTCATCTCTTCCTTGACCCCTCTATTACTCTTCTTCTTCACCTCTCTAGCTCGCTCATATCCCCATCATCTCAACTAACTACAAATGAGTCATTATAACTAGCACTTATATACATGACTCACCTCTTCATAACACCTCTACGTCAGACAAGACCATATAGGTTGTCATTATCAACATAAAAAACACACCTACAACATCATATAAATTACACTCTAATATGACCAAGTAGGTCATCAAGGGTCATACCATCAAGGACTAGCACAAGGAACATCTCAAATAGGCCTAAAACAAGGTCTTCTTCACCAATGAATGCATCACGGACCTTAAAGGGAAACTCAAACTTTTTCATGGCTCCAAAATATTCACACAACCCAAGGAAAATATATCAACATCACCAACCAGCTCAGGAACATCTCCAACCTTCACCAACACTCATGAAGCACACTAAGAAGCAAACTATCTCAACAAGGTCTTCAAGCACCCAGAAATCAAGTCCTAAAAATGAATGAGTTCACATATAAAAATTCATTATCAATGGATAAATAAGAATACCATTATAAATGTATCTAAGTCTACTATCTGAAACAACTCACTTCATTCTCCAAAACAATGCTTAAGGCATTAAACACTTTAATCAGTGAAACTACGGTAAAAACTACAATATTAGGACTCAAGAACCAATCTTGAGGAAACCATTCTCAAACATCTCAAATGAAACTTCAAGAACTTAAACTAATCACTTGGAACACTTCATAAGGGATACCTGTGAACACCTTCTCAATCCATCACATGCATATGTCATTTGGAGAAAATCACACTTACACACTTGAACCACATGGCTTCTTGAGAGAAGCCTAATAGGGATGATTAGGCCATTAGGTTTCAACATGAAACCACCTCCATATGATCAACCAAATTGATTCAAATACATCATGTCAAGGTGTCTTTAACACTCTCCATGACCAAATAAATTAGCTACAACATGGCATTTCAACTCAAACTCAACTCAAGCCACCAGACTAGGTTTTAGCCCTTCTAGGCCAAAAGTGGTAGGGTAACTTGGAGGACCTGTAACTAAAAATTTCTTCACATATACATTCCTAAAATTTTTCATGGATATTTATATACACCTCCAAATATTCTTGAACAATCAACTTTTCTTCATGAAACCTCCATCTCATCCTTAAAACTGTAAATCTCCAAAAATAAGGGTTTTTCTCTAGCTTCCTCCAAAAATACCTGGAACATGAAACCACACCAAAATGAGGATCCTTGAAGAATCATCTACTAAACCTGATGTCATCAAATTTTCTTTCCCAATCCATTTGGAAAATTCCATATAATTCATCTTTCTCCTATTGCTTGCTATGAGGGTTATAACTAGGGGTTTAAGACTAACTTAGCTTGTTAATGATTGTTCATAAAGATGGGATGATCAAATAAAATCATTATTTTAAAAACAATCTCTTTCCAAGAAAAACATCCCCTAAAGCCTTAAGCATCCCCTGTAGAATCCCAGACATGTGGGTGATGTAAAACCCAACATGACCTATTGAGTGGGATTTTAACTTCACCTAAGAAAGCTCGGTTTTGCCAAAAACTCAATTTTCTTGCTTTGTCTCACAATACCTTGACCTAAATTTCACCTAAAGTACAATGATGACCTCCTCCATTACCTTTCCAATTCTCATTTTTTCATTTAAAATTCCTCTGAATCTCTTTCGAACCACCAAGACTTACCTGTGTGATTTCCTACATTGTTCTTAATGTCTTTCTTCTCAAGGACCTTAATATGCACTTTCCAACTGAATAATGACATGATATACTCCTCGTAAACATACATATGAAACATGTCATAACACATTTATCCATGCTTAATATCATTAATTCCTTGCTCCATATCTCATTCCACTCACTCATGCACTACTTGGACTAGGTCTAGGATTAGGCCTAAAATGACCTACGAATCAATACATAACTTCACATGAATTAACCATGATGACCACTTACAGAATCACTTAAACACATTTACCACATCAAATATGACCATGTTAGATCCTTGCATGAAATCATTCAAACAACCTCTAGAGTGACACATACTAGCTTGACCATGCTCTAAAACCATGCCTAGACACCATGTGATATGACTACACAAAATTAGACACTACCAATCAACCTTCAAGCTTTAGATTTGATTGACACCTCATGGAGATTCATAACTCACCTATACACCATTTGACATTAATTTTCCCACTTGACATCAATGACAACACTAAATATAATGCTCAACGATTTCCCCCTTTATCACTGATGACAACCACATTCAAAAACATTGATGGAAACCATGAATGAAAACACCTACAAGACCTCTTTTTCATGTTTCTGAGCCTACTCTCCCCCTTTGACATCTATGAAAAAGGTATTATGACAACTCAACATGAAACAATAATGAAACAATGCTAAGACTTAAACTTACTTGTTTTCATTCAAATTTTTCTTCATTCAATTTCCTGGCACCAAATGCTGCAAATGATCAATGGACATGATCTTCCGTCTTGTAATGTTACCTATGAGAAACAACACCATATTGATATTCATTTTGACTAACTCTATCTTGGAATATTATTTGTATTGAGACCAATAGCTCCCCCTAGAATTATATACCACGATCCTATTTCAAACCTTCAATAACCCATCACCCTTGAATACTTTCCACAAGATGAATCATGTCTCCCCCAATGATGATATAATCTAATTTAGGTATTATCTTTTTGTAGATAATCTTCTAGACATGTACCATATGCCAACTACAAAAACTATGCCTCCAAACACTAACATAACCACTTTTAGGACCAAGATCCCTAAAGCTCACCTTTAGACCAAATTTTCTAAATCTCTTATTGCAATAGAAGAAAATTCAGCATATGAAATACCATCTTGATGAGCTCCCATTGAAATCATACCATCATATACTAACTACCTATGAAAATACAAGATCACATACCTTGCAAAAATTTCATGAAGATGGGTCAAAACCAACACCACAATCTTGAGGAAATTCCTAAGTGTTCTCAGCCTCCTTTTCATGACAATACATTTGTTGGAGCATGTGAAAAAATCCTCCTTTCTGTTAAAAACCAATAAAAAATTATACCAAAATAGTCATTTTAGTCACCTTAGAGAGAAAATGAAGTATCATCAATAGCTCTTCTAGACTCATAATATATCCATATAACTATCACACATCATTATAGTAACCAAAAACAACCCTCTTATTGTACCCTACTATAATGCATTTTTCAACCATGCCTGACTATCATAACTTCTAGCTAAACTTCTCAAGGATAATGAGCATTCAAGCTCCCCCTTAACTCATGCAATCATACAAAATTTTCTTGACTCAAAATCAGACTCTATTCTAATTCTTGAACCAAACATATTTCTAACTACAAGGAATCCCGAACATTCACAACTCATACCTTATAACTCTTGATGTATTTCAAATACCTAGACTTCTTAACTTATCAAGCAATGGTGATTAGATTGAAGTTAAGAACATATGAATTTATTAATATTTTAGTTCTTCAATCATAGAAAACATACCTCCTTGATCTGATTTGAGCTTGATTATCTTACCTTCCTTATTCTCACCCATGTTTACAATAATTGTCTTTTTGATTGGGCTTAACCATTATTTGAAAAACTCTATTGAATCAAAATTCATGATTTCATTTGATTCATCCTCCTTAGCTTGAACATGAGGATTAGATTCCCTCACTGTCATAGTTTTACCTAGTTCTTCTTTGGTAGACCTCTTGACAAACACCTTGTATAGAACACTCTTTTCCTTTTTAGTTGTATCAAACTTCTTACTTTGTATGGAGGACTCAATTTGAAAAAATATTTCTATATGAACTATTTTATGAAAGTTATACCAAACAACATTCTTCTTGCCTCTTGACTTAAATGAGCTTATATTAGAACTATAATCCATGGATTTGTGACCACACTCACAACATAAATAACATTGTCCTTTGAAGGAGCTTTCATAATTCCATGAGTACCTATCCCTTGAGAACCTCCTTTTGCAATCTTTAGCTCTATGACCAAATCCATGACAAGTATATAAATAACCATTGAAATAAGAACCATGCCTCATTACATTGGGTTGCATAACAAGGGTAGACTTCTTTGACTCAATATTTTTGGTCTCCTTCATGCTTGATTGAGTACTTGGAGTATCCTTTTCATTTATATGCTCTCCTTTGAAACATAAACCCGTCTTATCATTAATTGATCTTCTATTATTCAAGATTTTATTTAGAGCCTCATAACTCTTATCCAATCTTCCATACACCTTCAACCTACTGGATGCTTATTCTAACTCTAATTTCAAGGAACTCAACTTACCTACATACCTAAGGCAAGCTTCTTCTTTGAATTTTAGGGATTTTTTCATACTCTTAAATTTTGATTATAACTCTTTGATGGCTTGACCATGCTCAACCTCTATACAAATAATTTTCTCTTTTAATACATGGATTAAGGAATATGCAATTTCATACTTCTTCCTCTAGGTCAAAAAAGAAGTCTCAACACCAGATGATTTTCCAACTGTGCTTCTAGGATCTCCTCTAAGCTGTTAAAATTTCTTCAGAAGGACCTAGCTCTGATACCAATTATTAGAAGAAAAATGACTAAGAGGGGGGTGAATCATTCATAAAAAAATTTAACATCATTTAATATGTCATACATTCATCATTCAAATCAACCATTCATCACACATAATCACACGTGAGCTTATTAAGTGTGTTACAACCATTCACAAACGCAAGAGACAAGAAAGAACACAATAACATTAGATATGAAATGGAAAATTTTAAAGGGGAATAAAAACCACTGAAACCTATGTTAATATTACTCATAATAAAGGGATTTAATGAATATTATACATCACACATGATTTTTTTAGTTAGGCACCAACCCCAGAAGGAGCACCAACCCCTAGTTTAGTAGGACACCAATCCTGCAAGGAGGATACAACCCCCCAAGATGACCAAGAACCAACTCAGCCACCTAAAAGGGATGATCACTTAAGATATGTTTCTCCCACAACTTATTGTGATCACAAATTCAGTTCCATATGCATCAAACCTCTCAAATTTCTCTCTCTCCTTACTCAAATATACTCCTTTTGATGATTAGGTCAAATGAACTTGCATATCTTCTCCTATATATTTCTCATCCTTTCATTCCTCTTCTTATCTTTGTCATTCAAACCTCTTTACTCTTATTATTACTTCTCTAGATCGCTCATATCCTCATCATCACCACTAATGCAAATGAGCTGATATAATGCACTTTTATACATGACTCAACTCCTAAGCACCTCTAGGTCGGCTATGACCATTAAGGTTGGTCATACCAACAAAAGAATACAATTAAAACCTCATATAAAACACTCGAATATACTCAAGTAGGTCGGCATAGGTCACTTAATCAAATGAACAAACATAAATAGCTTAAAATAGGCCTACAACAAGCTCTCCATCACCGACGAATGCATCGTGACCTTAAAGGGAACACTCCAGCTTTTTCAAGTCTCAAAAATATTCACACAACTAAGGGAAAACCTCTCAGCATTGCCAACCATATCAGGAAAACCTGAAACCTCAAAATTCTTGATAAAACACTCCAAGAAGAAAGCAATATCAATAAGGTCTTCAAACACCCATGAATCGGTCCTAAAGAAAAAACTTCGCCTATAAAAACTCTTCATCATGTCTCATGAAACATACCATTAGAAATTTATCCACGTATATTATCTAAAACAGCTTGTTTCATCCACCAAATCAGAGCACAAGGCATCAAAAAAACTCAATCTCTGGAACAGCTCAAACCCACTCCAAATATTGAAGAAATAATGTTGATCTCAACATGCTCAAACATCTTCAACATCTTCAAACTATCTATGATCATTAAATTTTGTTATAGGAACCAAAAATATCAAACTCATCTCAAACCTCCATGACTAGGTTTTAGCCCTTAAGGTCAAAATTGGTAGGGTGATTTGGAGGACATGTAACTCAAATTTTATCAATTCTACCTACCTAAAATTTTTCATGGCCCTCTAGCACATCTCCCAAGGAATATAGAACAATTCATTTCTTTCATTGAAGCTTCCATCTCAACCTTGAAACTATACATATTTAAAAAACAAGGGTTTTCATCCTACTTGAAACAAATGGAACATGAAATCACCACAAAAATGAGATCAACAAAATTATCTACAACCTTGATGCATAAAATTTTATTTCCCAATGCATTTGGATCCAAAACAATTCATATTTCCTCCATCACTCTATTGCTAGGATTTTAGAACTCCTTAGCTTGTTAACAATTATTTATAAAGTATAAGACATCATTTGAATTCATTCTAACTCCAAAACACTCTCAATTCCATGCCTCAACTATGGTGAAAAGAATAATACCCCATACAAATATTTTATGATCAAATGAGTACTCAAAACATGACCTTGAGTTGGGAAATGCACTTCTAGAAACTCAATATGACCAAAAATAGCTTATCTTGCAATTCCTTCGAAGTCTTGACCTGAAACTTGACATGAAGCACTATGATGACCTCCTCTAACTTTCCCACATATAAGTTTTACCTTCACACTTCTGAAACTTCTCAACCAC
This sequence comes from Taxus chinensis, assembly GCA_019776745.2. Lineage (NCBI taxonomy): Eukaryota > Viridiplantae > Streptophyta > Pinopsida > Cupressales > Taxaceae > Taxus > Taxus chinensis. Next base: position 267,076,658 of record CM034147.1, on the reverse strand, counting down.
TAAGACTTACCTTTTCTTTCCGTCCTTCTCAAGAAATTTACTTCAATGAACCTTGATATGCACTTTCCAATTGATATATGACCTGATAATCATTCTACACATGTTATGCCACCTATAAACACATTCCAAATGTTTCATATTGACCTTTTATACATTATATTGTGTTCTACTTGACCATATACTTATGCTAGGTCTAGGATTAGGCCTTTAATGGCCTACTACACCACATGACTCATAAAGAATGACCTTGTATTCAAATTACAGACTCATTATCACCTCTAACACATCTCATGAAACAATTTTGACTTCATGCCAACCTTTGGAACTCATGCCATGACCATACACGCTAGAACCAAGCTCAAGACAATGCCAAAACACCATAACAACTACACCAAAAAATAAACACTACCAATCAACCTTCAAGCTTGACCTTGATTGACATATCATGGAGACTCCTAAACACCCTTGACACCCTTTGACATCAATGTGCCACTTGACATCAATGAAAGCCATATTCAAAATTCCCAACACGATCTTTCATCAATATTCATGGTTTTGTATCTTCTCCAAAGTATTTACTTATTGTTATTTCAATTATAGCATTAAAACCATTCATCTCTTAGACATAGAAGTAAAATGATTTGATCATGAAAATGATGATTTAATTATAAAAAATATATGTCATCTATCACCTTTAATATCATTTTTAACTAGTTCACCTATTTGTAACTTAGAGCCTGAGTTGTAATACATCATGGATTATCAGATTATCCATACTTCCCTTGATTCTTCATCACCTTCTTTTAAACTCACACCCGCACCTCTTGTCATTATGACATTATCCTCACCAAACAATCTTGGGCCATATTGTACATGACATGAGGTACTTGGGCATGATGTATAATATTGTCAAGCTTATCAGTGATAAATGAAAATTTTAAGTAGAATTTGTGATGAGCAGTAGTATCAACCATCTCATACCATTATCTCTCCTTTGGTATTTTATTCTCATCATGGTGTAAATTATCATTCATCTAATGATTGTTGGGAGCTACAAAAATAACAATGGAAATAATCTTAGTGGGTACCCTCTCTTCCTCCTTGAGTCAAAAGTTTTTTTACCCTTACACTTGATGGAGGAGCATCAAATTTTTACATTAGTAAATTTTGGTTTGTCATGAGTTTTGGCTTGTATTAGGTTGTTGGTGTCCTTTCAAGTGTTCTTGAGTTCTTCATGGGAATATTAAGTCCCTATATGTATCTTAAATGAGTCTTTTGAAGTTTCCCTCCAAAAAGGAGAATTTAAATATTTGAATTTGTTAAGCTTGGTCTAAGAGGTGTAATGATGTAAGTGAGGTCGTAAAAGGTTGTTAAAGGTTCTAAAGGAACTCATATCATGTATCTAGGGTATTATCACCCTTTAGTCAAGTGAAACCACGTAGGTGTTAATCACTACCATGGTTAGGGTTAAGAAGTATTTATTTTATTCACCTTTTAGGTCATGAATGAAGACATTCAAAAGAGGAAGAAGAAGAGAGAAGTAAGAGGGTTTTTTGAAGGTTTTAGAACATAGGAAGAGAGCCTCGTGAAGCAAGGAACCTAAGATGATAAACTTGGAACATATGTAAGCAAAGTTCTTGTATGTGTGTAAATGAAGGCTTCTCACAAATATGAATAAAATGGACTTCTGTGGATATCTTTGTGTAAGTTTTTATTTAATGAGTTTGGGATTATGTGTGAAAGTGTATTTCATTTTATGAATGATACTAGATGATGGTTTTACTGTATTATCTAGTAATTTACTATGAATGCTTGATATGTTCATGTTGTGTTGAGAGATAACAATAGTTGAGTGCCTTTGCATAGTATAAATGAATTGACGGTGCATTATAATATGTGAAGAAATAATTTTTTTGTGCATGAAATCTTTTTTAAGTTTGAAGAAACAAGAAAGGCATAGTTTCTCAGTTTGAAACCTAACAGGTATGAGGGTTTTATACATTCTTGAGAAAAAATTGAAGGAAATAGATGAGGAAAGGATGAATGTGCTGGTGGAAGAATTGAGGCATGCTTGAAAAAATGTTAGAATACATTCCCAAGGTTAAGAGTGATACTAAGTTGAACTTGAATGGATTCTTGACAGACTGCGTGAGGGAAACATGGTTTCTTTAAGCCAAAATAATTCAAACCTTAGGGTTGTGAACGATTTATAGAGTTTAAATGGCTATGACATGAAGAAGAAAGTTGGTGGAGATCAAAACAGAGATATAAAGGTAAGAATCAGGGTTTGAAACAATAATGTGTTTAAGATATGTAAGATTTTCCTTCTCAGGTTTTCATAAACCTTAGTTTTGGGTTTATTTGCTGAATTTGCCATAACTTGTGAATTTGTGGTTAAAATTAGATGAAAATTTATATGAAGCATTTGAGAATGTTTATTTAATATATTTTTAAGGTTTTAGAAAATTTAGGCTTGTACGGTGAAAGTTTTCTCTAACAGTCTTGATTGAGGGTTTCGAAGACCTAATTAGGAAGAGAAAATTGAAAACTTGGCATAAATTCCTTAAGAAGTGTTTGTAAAATTGATAAGGAAGGTATAATAGGATAATGGGTACTCAGAAAGTGTCTGGGTTTGTCAAGAAACTCTTTATATAAAAATTTATGAGGAAATAACTCCTAAAATAGGGCTAGAAACTGTGTATGACAAGGTTGAAGCGAAAAAAGAGTTTTAGGTATTTTATTTGTGTTTTATAAGTTGGGTGATGTTTGTAAGCTCAAAATAATATTGAGGAATATCAAATTAGTTCGATATCATGCTTGGATCACATAGATAAACTATGAAAGGAAAAAACAATGCCTAAGGGGAACCTGTGATAGTCCTTGAGAATAGACTGAAAACTTATAAAGTTGAATATTTCTTGATGGAAACAGTGGTGGTGAAGAGTTTTAAAACCTCATATTAGTATATTCCTAAACCATAATTCCAAGAATACAGAAGAAGACTAGGTAAATTACAAGGTTAAAGAGTATAAAAAATAGAGTTAGAGAGAAAGTAACCAAGACATGGAAGTTTGAAGGTAAAACAAAGTAAGTGAAAGGAAATAAGGTAAAAGAGATATTTCAAGTGAATAGATTCGAGAGTGAACATGATGTAGACACCTAAATTCCACTTTTGTAATCTTATTGCCAAAGCACACAAATCACTCTCATTCTTACCATTTCCGTTATAATTAGTGATTTCCACTAATTAACTAGCATTTTTTACCATTTTGGTTAATTAACAATGCTTTGTTGATTACTTATCCTCTTTCACATTCAGGATGTCACTTTACGACAAATCGTAAGTCAAAATCCTCTTCCAAATAGACAATTAGCAATTATTAACTAATTAAGCCTATTTTTCCCTTGTTTTAGTCAATATACCTTATTATTGGCTCAACCCCCTCTTTCAACCATTCAAAATCACCCCACTTCTTTCCACAACATCTCAACAAGCTTCAAAATTTTATCCTAGCCTCTTAATTGACCCTAAGTGGTTGATTAAGGATCCTCACATCCTAATCACTTGTTAATTCACTAATTGTGATTAACAATCCTTAATCTAATTTTTGCTTTTAGTACCACACACACCAAGATGCTAGTTTTCCTTAAATGAAAAACTATAAAAAGAACTAACCACATACCTTTAAACTTGACCCCATGCTTTGAATTGCATATCATATAAGAAATATGATTTATAACCAAGCTCAATCCTTGCCTCAAGTCTTTAAGGGGGTTAGTAGATGGGTATCCAATATGATCTTGTAGTCATTGTTAGAGATACCATCTCACCTTCCTTGGAGTAGCAACAAACCCCCAATTTGATTGCTCCTAGATCTATTTAGGTCTATGTTAGTTGGCAATTGAACATACTAGTAGGCATGCTTTAGCTAGGTTTTGAATTATATTCATCTTAGTTGTTTCAAGCATTCCATTAAGATTTTATATTTGATGTAACTATTGTTAGACTCAATAAGAATTTACTCAATTAGACTATGTGGTGTTAATCTTATCTTTTCTTGGATCTTTTATTAGTCTTCACATGTAGTTGAAACAAGGGAAGAATTTCTTCAAGTAAATAACAGGGTTAAAGTAAACACCAAACTAGTCTAAGTGTACTCTATGAACAAAAGAATGTTAAAATTCCATGTTGTAATTCTTGTTGTGTTGAATGTGAATGAATAGTTGCAAGGCATGTGAAGAGTGATTTCATTTGTCAAATTATTTTCATGCTTAAGAAGGGGAGAAAATAGTGAGAAGAGAGTGGGAAAATAGTTAGAAGAAGAAAACACGGTGAGTTAAGTGAAAACCTTAGGATAGTCAAGAAAGACTCTTAGCATTGAAGCACAATTGATTGAATGAGTGAAAATAGAGGGGAGTGGAGTATCTAAATGGTGCATGTGTGTAAGGTTTGAGTATATGAGATATGGAATAGTAATAAGAAGAAGAACAATATTTGTGAAGAATAAAAACTCGGTGAACATGATTAATCTAAATGTATGTTTCTTAACCTGAAATCTAAGTTGCTTGGAGTTGTGTGACATGGTTTCAATAAGAATGAGATCAAATTTTGCAGGGTAAAGTTGGAAACATCAATCAAAGGTGAGATTTGAATCTTTTCATGATATTTTAAGGTTGAATGGGCTCACTTTGCACATGGTAAACAATTTTTACATAATGTCTTGATAAGTTTGTGTTGGTAAGCTATCAACACCTCATATTACGTCCATACTTTAGATAGGACAACTAGTATGATGATCTCATCTACCCCGTACAATCCTATAAAATTTACTTATTTCATAAGCTTGTTAGATCACATATGTTTACTAGCCCTTTCCATCTTAATTAAAATTTACAAACTTCTTACAACATCATTTGGATTTAGTTTTAATATTTTTTCTTGATCTTTTGGTAATTTATTTATCCGTTTACAACATTTTTTAATTAAAACTTATAGACTCCTTATGATATCCTCTGGATTTAATTTTTTAATTTTTAATTTCTTGATATTTTGGTAATTTAAAAATCCATTTTTAACCATTTTATATTCAATTTTTATAGACTCCTCGTGACATCTTCTATGTTTATTAATGCCATTTGTTTCTCACTTGATCTTTTGGTATGTTGTTTATCCATTTATGGCTTCACATTATCTTGGATATTATCAACCTTTTATGCTTGTGTTATACATATCATATGTTTACACTTACATCTCTTTCCATCTATAAAAATCTACAAATCCTATACATCTTAGCTCATCCGTTTTTATCCTTCATCCCATATGAAGCACCCTTATATCCCATTATGGTTAGATTTTAGCTTTATCCATCATTGCATCTTTCTTATATCATTACAACTTTCAATTATCCTTCTACTTCTATCAATTGAGGTAAAATTAGGTTGGACATGAAATTACATTACTTCTTAAGGGTAGGTCTAAAGGCACCTAAATGCTATAGTTTTTAGGTTCTCCTTTGCAAAGATTAGTTTAAAGCTCTTGTGTGTTAGTAATCTTGCATATCCACTAGATCACCATTCCAAATTAATATGGAGGAGGAATGATAATATCCAAAATAAAATATTAAATCCATATTAACAAAGAAAAATCCATAAAAGGAAATAGAAAAAGGATATAATCACAAATAATAAAATTCAATAAAAAACAAAAAAGACATGATATTATCATATTTGACACATATCCTATCCTAGTTGAAAGCTCAAACTTCATAGTTGGAATTGTTATATACTTTTGGGTCTTTTGGGGGTGTAGTAGGTTTTTTGAATGCAATAGGGTGTCTCATATCTATCATTCACTGCTCTTTCCTTCTCATGCCAATACTTAATCCTCGAGGTTTTTTAGGAACGAGGAAAATTTCATGGGGAGGTAGGATACATATTTACAATCATAAGCTATCATAACTAACATGGGATATCCTTATAATTCTCTAAAACTATTTACTCATTGATTCCTACATATAAGGGTTCCTCCACTTGTTGATTTAAAAAACTTCTAGTCTTTCAAATTTGGTTAGTGTGCCTTGATTCTACTAAAAAACTTGTTTTCACCTTGGTTACTCCCATTTTACTCCCTTTTTACAACATTATTTATCCTTCATGTAAAATAGTGACTCTAACTCTTTCCCATATCCTTTATGTCCTCTTCTCCATCTCTTTTAAGGGATGTTAGCATTGTGACAAGTATGAGGGTTTAAGGGCATTTCTTATTCCATCCCTACTTGAGTATCTTATAGATCTCTTGGATTTCAATATGTGTTATCTCAATCATTGGTACCTCCTCTCTTGTTTTTATTTTAGGGATTCTAATAGTTACATCCTAGTGAATTATTATTTACATGACTATTAGTTTGATTAATATTATTTTTTCCAACTAACACCTTACATACATTATATTTACAATATGATTAGTATGATGTTCTTAACTACCTTTTTACACCCTATAAAACTTACTCATAACTTAATTATGACCTATTTATAACCTGTTTGTGACCTATTCATGACCTAAATATGACCTACTTATCCTCTTTATCTAATATTATCCTATCATCCTTCCATGTTATCCCCCTTAGCTTAGGTTTTATTGCTTATTTATCTTATATATCTTCTAGTGTTTCTTTTCATATTTGTATTACTTGGGTTCTCATAGAAGTTATATCTACACTCTATGTAGCCACACTTGTGTGAAGACGAGTATACAAGTAGGTATACTTTATTTCATTTCATGATTTTTTCACTTATCTACTACTCTTTCATTTAAGTCATTTTGGTTTTGATGTTTCCTCTCTTTCCCCAAAGACAATCTCATGTACAACTATGACATGTTGAGGAGACATTATTTGCCTCATATAAACCAAAAGTAACAACATGTTCCCCTCTTTATTCACTCAACTTATAGGGGATCACATGTGATTTAATAATTTATAACTTAATTGAAAGCATAATATAGGGTATATAAATTATTGATGTTTCTAACTTTACACCTTATATACTTTATATTTACGAGAAATTTAGTATGATTTTCTTAGCTACCTCTTTTACACCCTATAAAACTTACAACCTAATTATTACATATTAATGACCTAATTCTCCTCTTTATCTAACATTATCATATTATCCTTCCATGATGTCCCCCTTAGCTTAGGGTTTATTGCTTATTTATCTAATTTACCTTATAGAGTTTATTTTCATATTTGTATTACTTGGGGTTCTCATAGAAGTTATTTCTACACTATGGTGATTCATTACGTAGCCACGTTTGTGGAAAAATAAGTATACATATAGGTATGCCTTATTTGATTTCATGATTTTTTCACTTATGTTGTACTCTTTCAATTAAGTCCTTATAGTTTCAATGTTGCACTCTCTTTTCTCAAATACCATCTCATGTACAATTGTGACATGCCAATGAACCATTATTTACCTCATATAAACCTAAAGTAACACCCTTTTACTCCTATTTATTCACTTGTCTTAGAGGGGATCACATGTGATTTAAGAATTTATAACTTAATTGAAATTAGTATATAGGGTATATACTTCAATTAGTGTTTGAAGTCATTGTAACCTAAATTATTGATGTTTCTAACCTTCTATTTGGATATAGATGTAATGTTTTGATCATGTAGAGAAGTAAGACCACCCAATATGAAAAGGAATATTTGAAGCAGAAGTCTAATTTAGGACAAGGGTAAGTGCACCAAGTTAGGGGGCCAAAAGGGGGTCTTAAGTGGGCGCCTTTTTTTGAAAAAAAAAAACTTCAACTTGTACAAGTTTTTTGAAATAGTTACACTCAAAATTGGAAGATGTTGTAGAAATATAAATCGTAGAATTTTGAGTCTAGTTTCTAAGATACTAAATTTTATTGAAAACAAATAAGTTTAACTGGGTCAAAAAACTAAAATACCAATAGATGATCCTGTTTTTGTTAAAAAACAGAATAGAGTGACTTTCGTGCCCCCCACCATTTTTTGAGCACCATTTAGTATTTTTGAAAACCATTTGGTAGAAAGATAACTAGGAGCATCTAGTTTGGGATCCATTTTTTTAAAGAGTTTTTTAGCCAATATTTTTTTATTTATGATTTTTCTAGTACAAAAATTTTATGTTTTGAAAAATAATGGAGCTCCGACCGTGCCCCCCCCAAACTACCTCAAAAAATATCAAAAATTATATATATTTTTGAATATGTATAGAATTAGGCCTAGTTTGGGCTAGTATAATTTTTTTTGAAATTTCAATTGCCCAAAAAAAAGATACACCATGACAGATATACATATTTACACTTTAAAAAATAGCTATAAAAAGGCATAGTTAGAAAATAAGTAATATGGAAACCTTATATTAGTTAGAAAATTTGAAAAATTATATTTTTAGAAAGAAGAGACTCTGCTCTACGTCGTGGTATGATTTTCTTAAAAATGGATCGATTGTTTTATTTTGATTTACCATAGAGGAAGTGGCATTTTTACATTTTCTTGTAAAAACACACTATTTGTTGTGTTTGTGCAGGTCCATACCTCAGGCTTGGGGATCCAAATCGGATCCCAAGCCTTGAGGAATGGCTTGGGAAAAGAGAAAACACAAAATGCATACGTGTTATAACGCGTACGTGTTACATAACGTGTACGCGTTCTGTGTAGTATAAACATTATGTATGCTTTTGACATGCTTCTATTTACAAAAATAATAATAAATGAAAAAATTATAATTTAAATTTATTTATGTAAATATAAGAAATTAGGGTCACTCCGCACCTTATGGAATTAGTCTCACATCTCCATGAGTCATGGTTTAGGAGATAGTTTTTAAAAGTATAATCTAGTCAGTACATAGGTAATTTTTCAAGATTTCATCATTCAACCTAAATCTTTTAGCGTTTAACTTCTACAATCAAAACCCTAGACCATAGGCCATAAACCTAAACACTAAACTATAAATCTTGATCCCTAAACCCTAAACCTTTAACCATGATTCCTAGACCCTAAAATTTAAACCCTAATCCCTAAACCTTAAACATTCAACCCTTACCCATGAGCCCTAAACCCTGAGTCTTAAGCTCTAAACCCTAAACCCTAAACCATGAACCATGAGCCCTAAATGCTAAACCCTAAACCCTAAACTATAAAAACTAAATCCTAAACCCTAAACCATGACCCATAAACCCTAAACCTTAAACAACGAATCCTAAACCCTAAACACTAAGCCTTGAACCCTACACCCTTATCCTTGAGCCCCAAAATCTTAACCCTAGACCATATACCCTAATTCCTAATCCCTAAAACCTAAACCCTAAACCATAAACCCCAATCCATACACCATAAACCCTAAACCTTAATCCCTAAACATTAAATCCTAAACCCTGAACCTTGAACCCTAAACTATAAACCCTAAAACCTAAACCTTAAACCATAAACCCTTATCCCTAAACACTAAATCCTTAACCCAAAACCCAAAACCCAAAACATTAAACCCTAAATCCTTAACCTCGATCCATAAACACTAACCATAAACACTAAACTCTAAACCCTAAACCTAAAACCGAAATCCTAAACCATAACCCTGACCTTGAACCTTGAACCCTAAACCCTAAACCTTAAACTCTGAACCATGAGCCCTAAACCCTAAACCCCAAACCCCAAACCATATTTCATCAATATTTCCTAGTCTCGTGCCTAGAACCATCATTGAGTCTTCTTATAGAACTACCTTGTTTATGAGAGGTGGGACAAATAACTAAATGGATATGACATCTACATTGTGCCTTGTAATGCATATATTACACATCTCTTCCAAACTTGTTTCTCCCCCCATATACTTGCGCTCTTAAATGTAAATTATTCACACTCTGAAACAAATTTCACATTTCTCATATTTCCATGTATGGTATTATGCAAGCCAGGATGACCCATTGGAAACTGGAAAAAATAACCATCACAACAAAAAAATTAATCTTAAAGGAAACAAAAGAAACATAGAGAATATATCAATGCAGAGGAGTAGGATCATAATTGAATTTCTTGTAGTATCCTCCCCTCCGGAGAAAGATAAAGTTCAAGTGTTCTACTGGAATGGATAGTAAATTTGACAGAACTTCCTGAAGTGTTCAAAATAAGCATAAAAACAAGGGCATGACTAAGAACACTAAGGGGTTATCAATCACCTAGTAAATCTTTATTTTTTAGTTCTAAATGGGAGTTACCTAGCCTACAACTTAGTGACCTCCCATTCATTGATAGTTCCTTATATGATAAACCCATGGATGTTTTCAAAATCCCTTGAACAAAAAGATAGGGGTAGTCATCAATCCTAGTGAAGGGTGTGATGTGATTTCCAAGCAACTTGAAATTCATATAGATTTAGAGATCATAACATGAATTTACAAATATCTCTATCATTATAAATTGAAGCCAAGTAACAATGCCTCCCTATACATCCAAGGATTGAGGATTACTGGGGTCTTTAGAAGGATTGGATAGTTAGGAATATGACATTTACCTCCTTCAAAATATCAACAGTTGAAAGACATCAAATTTTGATGACTCTCTTTAAATTTTCTGCCTACAAATTCGATGAACCCTGAACTCTGTGACCTAAAACCTTAACCCTCAACCATGTGACCTAAACCCTAAACTATAAACCCTAAACACTAAATATTAAACCCTAAAACCTAAACCCTAAACACTAAATATTAAACCCTAAAACCTAAACCCTAAACCCTAAACCCTTGACCCTAGACCATAAACCCTAAGCCCTAAGCCCTAAAACCTAAATACTAAATCCAGAGCCCTGACCTCTAACCCCCAAACCTTAAACTAGTAACTCTGAACCCTAAACCTTAAGCCATAAACCATGAAACCTAAACCCTAATCCCTAAACCATAAACCCTAAACCTTAAGCCTTGAACCCTACACCCTAATCCGTGAGTCCTAAACCCTAAACCTTAAACCCTGAGCCCTAAACACTAAATCTAGAGACCTGATCTCTAACCCCTAAACCTTAAACCCGTAACTAACTCCTAAACCTTAAACCCACAACTTTGAACCCTGAACCTTGAGTCGTAAACCTTAAACCATGCACCCTAACCCCTAAACCCTAAACCCTGAGCCTTGAGCCCTAAACCATAAACCCTAAACCTTAAGGCCTAAATGTTAAATCCTAAAGGTCCCTAAACCATAAACCGTAAAAAATAAATCATAATCCCTAAACCCTAACCCCTAAACCCTAAACTCTAAACCCCAAGCACTAAATCCTAAACCCTAAACCCTAAGCCCTAAACCCTAAACCCTAAACCCTAAGCCCTAAATAATAAACCCTAAACCCTTAACTCTGCGACCTAAACCCTTAACCTTCAACACTTAACCATGAAACCTAAACCATACATTATAAACCCTAAACCCTAAAACAAAAATAATAAACCTTAAACTTTGAACACTAAAACCTGAACCCTAAACCTTAAACCATAAACCTTGAACCTTTAGCCCTAAGTCCCAAGCCGTAAACCCTAAACACTAAATCCAACCCTAAGCTCTAACCCCTAAACCTCATATATTTCCAGTAGGTCTCATGAGTGAGTTCATTTTTTGAATATCTTAGGACCATATTTCCTAGTCTTGTGCATAGAACCATCATTAAGTCTACTTTTACAACTACCTTATTTATGAACTCAGTGGGCATTTCCCTCCTTCAAAATATCAACAAATGAAAGACATCAAATTTTGATGAATCTCTTTGAGTTTTGTTCATACGAAGTCGATGAACCCTTTTTCGGCTGAATACTCTTTGTCAATACTAATAAGAATGGGTAAGACACAAAACATTACAGTGAGTGAAATAGTTCACATGCAATGGGAATTTTCCTCCTTTAAAATAATATTTACCCTCCCCGGGTAAATATAGATAAACACAAAGCAAATCGGGTCTCGGAAGGCGGAGAAACATGGCGCAAAAGACATGTCAGAGGGTGCCGATAAACCCGACATCAAAGGACATGTCGGAAGGGTTGGAAAACCCGACGCAAAGCAAATCGGGTCTCGGAGGCGGAGAAACATGGCGTAGAAGCATGTCGGAGGGGCTGATAAACCCGACATCAAAAGACATGTCGAAGGGTTGGAAAACCCGACACAAAGCAAATCAGGTCTCGGAGTCGGAAAAACATGGCAGGGAAGCACGAGGCGAAAAAGCATGTCGAGCGACCTTCCAAACCCGATGCACATGCAAGTTCATCTTCCGCCCCCGAAACAAAGGAAATCTTGGAGATACCGGCAGAAGCGGGTTTCGGGAAAACATGAGCATCAAACACATGTCGAGCCACCTCCCAAACCCGATGCAGATGCAAAGGAGAAACCCGAACCCGACTGGAAACGGACCCTGACGCGGGAAATATTCAGATCGCCATAACTTTTCACAGGGAGCTCGGATTCACACAAGGTTGGACTTTTCGGAAAGCTCTCAGCGTCCTCTACAAAACTACAACTGGATATCTTTAATTAGGTGGCAACAAGTTATTCAAAAATGTAAAAAACAGTTCGCCATTTTTGGGTTGTTGGGGGTCTCACCTACCGCCATAATATGATGAGTTAAGGTGCAGTCTTGGAGGTGGTTGGGGGCAGAATTCGAATCATTCTCTTCTCCCTCAAATTTTCCTCATATAAATGGTAAGGAGGGGCTTCTTTCAAAAAGTTGGACATTCTTGTTTTGGCCCCTCCCTTCTTCTCTTTGGCAGGTGGAGTTGTGGAGCTCAAACCTCCCATTTGGAACTGTAATGCAACCTTTGCCTATTGGCATTTTTGCAGTGTATTGTATCAAACCTTCGGAGCAAATAAATGCATGACTGTGGATGTTTCTCAACCCTCTATGTGTTTCATTTTGCATCCTCCTGATCTTTCACTGCGAATATGTTTATCCGTGCATGATAATGCATTGCATTTCTATGGTTTGTGTTTATTGGCAAAACATATGTTCTTCATTCCTTGATGCATCACCTCCGTAGTTTAGGTTTTATTTTTATGCATTCTCTACCCTGTCTCCTTGGCAAGTTAGATTAGGTTTTTTGGTAAATCCTCTGCATTTTATTCGTGCATCTGAACAGAGGAATAGGAGCCGGCCTTCATCCGGAGAGCTTTTCCGATTTCGCAAGGTCCCACACTTGGGAAAAGCTCCATGTTGTGCAATCGCACTGAGATTCTCAACCCATCGTGTTGCAGAGTCCCAGGGGTGCTGTGATTCGACACCAACAGTTTTGGCACGCCCGGTGGGACCTTAGAGGTCATTCCATCAAAATTTGAAGGATTTTTCATGAAATTTGCACTAAAAATTGCAGTTTTTTACAAATTTCAGATTTTGCTCCATCCAGGATGCCGAACTCGAAATAATTTTTCAAGGGTTTATCTTGCTCAAAACAGGTCAAAATTTCAACAGTTGGTAGATCTGAGGGTAATCTTCAAAAGGGTATCTTTAGTTTTTTGATATTTTGATTTTCAAAATTTTGGGTATTTAGTGATTTCGGGTTTTCGGGGTCCGAGAACATCAAAGCAGCAATTCGGGTTTTGGTGGATGCATTGCATGGTCCTATTCCCGACAGCAGTGATTTCAGGTTTTGAGGGATGTCGGGCATGTTTCAAGTTCCGACACATGGCAATTCGGGTTTTGTGAGTTGCATCGCATGACCTAAGTTCCGCCTGTACTTTTCAGGGATCCGCAGCTGCACAACAAGGCCTGAATTCCGAATTGAAGATTGTCTCCTCTGGTCCTTCAAATTTTGAATTATATTTTCAATATTGTCAAGTTTGGTGTGTAACTTGGAAAAATCCAGCCTTTTAGAGGCTTGTTATCTAACACATCTGGCGACTCCGAAGGGATAGAGTTCAGCGGTGTAGCAGCACAAGTTGCCCAGGCACATGAGAAGAATTCGAACTAGGTCTAATACTCGAGAGGAAGGGATATTTTTCCACTTGCAACTTTCATCAGGCAGAGGAAGGAGAGGAAGAAGACCACAAAGATCACCATCTCCACCTAATAGGACTTTGTCTACACCTCCACCTGGTAGGCCTTTTCTCGCATCAACTAGGGTTCTTAGGCCAATCATAATGGCGCAATTACCACCAAATCCCTTTGTCAATTTCACGGGCAGTATTCCACTTGCCCTAAATGCTCATAATCAAATTCCAGTTGCAGCGCTAAAGAATATACCCTATTTCACAGGAGAAAATCATACTACTCCTATTGATCACATCCAGGATATTGCTAATGCATGTGAAATCCACGAAATAAATGAAATGGATGTTGCAGTCAAGTTATTGGCTTCATGTTTCAAAGGCAAGGCCTTACAATGGTTTAGGAGCCTAACAGCAGGGTCTATTACGAATTGGAACCAACTTTGTTCAGCTCTTTGCAACCAGTTCGGGGAGAGGGCAGACAATTTGTCCTTATTGGAACAACTGACAACAATCAAAAGGGCTCCTAATGAACAAATGACAGATTTCAACTTTAGATTCCAATGGACATGGGACAGGATTCCAATAGCTGTTAGACCAACTACCGAAGGAGCATTCCTTTATTTCTTAAAGGCTATAAATTTAGACATAGCCATGATGATCCAATCAATGGGAGGAACAACGCTGCCAGGGGCCTACGACACAGCTATCAGAGCAGAGAACTGTTTGATCCAAGCCGGCAAGCTTGCACCAAGGCCACCAATGCCTCTCTATCTAGATATGGGAAATCCTACAACCAGTCAAGCACCAGAGTTGAATCCCATTCCAACTCCTAGAAATCAAAGCAATAATGAGGCGTCAACTTCTTCAAATACTTCAAAGGAATTGCAGGAGGTTATGAAACAACTGCAGAACCTTGGAAATGAGCTAGTGACTATCAAAAGACAACAAGCTCAAAGTGCTAGACCGTATCAGCCTCAAGCACAGTACCAGGCTAGGCCCTCATACCAACAAAATAGACCACCAGCTCAGGCTACAAATCAAAACCAAAACCAGGGACAACCTCAAGCTGCCAGGCCATTTCGACCGTATGATCCAAATACAACGACATCCTCAAGAGCCTTGGTTCCAACACAAAACAACATGGCACAGGAGTACAACTGGTGTTACCCTTGCAATCTACCTCACAATCAGTCAGCATGTTTCAATGGTGCACTGAATCAGGCCTTGATGGTGCAAACCATTGGTGTTCCTCAAGAACCAAGCCAAGAAGGGAATCAGCAGCAAGAAACGCAACAAGAAGGACCTCCGACAGAAACCACATTGGCCAATTGGCAAACGGAAGACTTCTGTGGAGTTAACCAACAGCCTTTTCAAGGCGTGGCTGCCAACACACGGTCAAAGAAGAGAAACATAGAAGAGGGACAACCATCTAATCCAGTTGTTTCTCAACCCACTCTTACACAACAAGGGGTCAGTAGACCAAACATAGCTCCAAATGTGCAAAATCAGCCTAAGGTACCTGTTGTAGCAACACATGCACCTGTTCAAGCTCCAGAAAATCTTACACCAAGTAAGGGACAGCAAAAGGAAATTTCATCCCCCTTCAACATCATCGATCAAATGAAGAAGACACATGTGAACATTTCCATGTGGGAATCACTTGCGATCCCAGGGCAACGAGATTTATTGCAAGCTGCAATGGCTAATTGGTCTGCCACAAATGTATCAAACCAGGGACATGAGAAAGTTCTCACTAATGCAGTGCAACATGATGGGGGCCAGACAAGGAAAAATTTGAAGCCTCCACCATTCTATGTTTCATTGATTGTTGGAAACCACTTGGTACACAACTGCATGATAGATTCAGGAGCAAGTAGTTCAGTGATGCCGAAGCAAATAGCGGATCAACTGGGTTTGAAGTATGAACCAGTGTTGAAAGGAGTAGTGCAGCTAGATGGAACGGCAGTGGGAACAGTTGGGGTCATCAAGGGGTTAAGCCTAACACTACATTCATGTCCTAATGTTACAGTTCTGCAAGATGTGTCTGTGATTGACCTTCCGCCACTCTTTGCGTTGTGTTTATCAAGGGACTTCACTGCAAAAATCGGTGGATATTTATCTACAGATTGGTCACACATGATTTTTAGGACAAGGTATGGAGCTAAAGCAACAATCAGGTCAGAATCAATTACCAATTTCCATATTGAGCCTTATGTACCAGGTCCTATCAATGCAAATTGCTCAGTTTTTGATCAGGAGGAGTGTTCAAGTGATCTAGAAGCAGGTACTAAGGTCGAGGGAATTCCTGATTTAACTTTGGATGAATGGGCAAACAAGAGTCATGAATTTGACCCATACAAGGAAATTGAAGAATCTGAATTGGGCGTGTATTGTATACACGAAGAAAATTCACCCATTCCCGACATCATTCAGCCTGAACAAAAAGATGAAGACAAAGTTTGGAAATTATTCTTCGATGGTTCGAGAAGCAGACAAGGTGCTGGAGGTGGTGCAGTGTTGATTTCACCACAAGACATCAAGTATTATTCAGCTTTTCATTTCCAGTTTTCTTGTTCAAACAACACAGCTGAATATGAGGCCTTGATTCATGGACTTCATTGGGCCAGGAAAAAGGGCATAAAGAACTTGCAGGTGTTTGGAGATAGCGAGCTAATCGTCAACCAAGTTAGGGGACAACATGCTACAAAGAACGACTTGCTAAAGAGCTACAAGAATAGGGTATGGGACCTCATTGAGGATTTCGAAGCTTTCAACATTATGTCCATACCCAGGAAGAAAAATGAAGCCGCAGATAGGCTCGCAGCAGTTGGAGCAACGTTTGATGTGGTTGACAACATCAGAAGAGAAAAAACGCAGCCACATATCCATGTGATTGTGAGGCCAGCAGTTCTAGATAATAACACAAGCTGGCAGGTGTTTGAGAATGATCAACAGATCATCAATTTCTTACAAGAAGAGGCTGAATTCTCAGCTAGAAATCAGGATAGACTAGAGCAGCAGTATGGGGATCAAGTAGTGCAGCTACGGACAAACAAGCTTCCTAAGGGTTTAGTAACGT
This sequence comes from Taxus chinensis, assembly GCA_019776745.2. Taxonomy (NCBI): domain Eukaryota; kingdom Viridiplantae; phylum Streptophyta; class Pinopsida; order Cupressales; family Taxaceae; genus Taxus; species Taxus chinensis. The sequence continues at coordinate 267,059,588 of CM034147.1, read as the reverse complement.
TGGAGTCTATCTTCAACCCTAACGACCAGTTTCGTAAGGAAAAGGCTAACATACAGGTCAAGAGAGAAGATTCAGAGCCAATTCTGGTTGGGGAAGGCAAAACACTTCAAATTGGTAAAGTGGCCACTGAGCAGGAGAAATCAGATTTCACACAGCTTTGCCAAGAATTTCCAGATGTCTTCGCTTGGAGCTATGAAGACTTAAGAGGATTCAATCCAAAGTTGGCACAACATACCATAGAATTGGATCCAGATGCTAAGCCCATCAGGCAGAAGCAGAGACCAGTTAACCCTCACATTGAGCCTCTAATGAAGAAAGAGCTAAACAAGCTAATAGAGGCAAGCATTATATTCCCGATCAAGCACTCAAGCTGGGTTGCAAACTTGGTTCCAGTCAGGAAGAAGAGCGGAGAAATCAGGTTGTGTGTAGATTTCCGAGACCTCAACAGGGCATCTCTCAAAGACCATTACCCACTTCCTTCAATGGAACAAATATTGCAAGTAGTATCCGGTTCAGAGAGATTCTCTCTCCTAGATGGCTACTCAGGGTATAATCAGGTGATGGTGAAAGAAGATGACCAATTCAAGATGGCTTTCACCACCAAATGGGGGACCTATGCCTACAAGAAGATGCCATTTGGGCTATCAAATGTTGGAGCCACCTTCCAAAGGGCAATGGATATGGCATTCAAGGGGTTGATCAATAAAATAGTTCTAATATATCTTGATGACATCACTGTATTCTCAAAAAATGCAGTGGATCACCTCTTTCATCTAAGGCAGGTATTTCAGAGGTGTAGAAGATTTGGGGTATCATTGAATCCCAAAAAGTGCATATTCTTGGCTCACGAGGGAAAACTTCTAGGCCATATTGTTTCAAAGGAAGGGTTGACGATTGACCCAGAAAGAGTTGAAGCAATTCAAGCATTGCCATTGCCAAGTCACAAGAAGGCTCTTCAAAGCTTCTTAGGAAGGATCAATTTTGTCCACAGGTTTGTTCCAAACTTTGCAGCTCTCGTAAAGCCAATAACGCTGATGTTAAAGAAGAGCATGGCATTTAAGTGGACATCTGAAGGCAAGGCAAGTTTTGAGGCAATAAAAGAGGCTATATCTCAAGCCCCAACTCTCGTCAATCTAGACTTCTCCAAGGGCTTCGTGCTATATACCTTCGGTGATGGAGACACAATTTCTGCAATCCTGGTACAACAAAACAAAGAAGGATTAGAACAAACAGTTGCTTTATTCAGTCAAGGCTTGGAGGAATACGAAACTAGGTACTCTTTCATTGAAAAGCATGTCCTTGCAGTGATCAGGAGCTTAAAGAAATTCAAGCACCTAGTCTCAAACAACAAGATCCAATTATTGGTCTCTCATGCGGGAGTCAAGGACTTCCTTCTAAACAAGGATCTGAATGAGAAACGTGCAGGATGGATCACTCGTGTCATGGAATATGACATCGAGATCAAGGTCACTAAAACTAGTACGTGGAAAGGGACTATGTGAACAACTAGCCTTGAGTCAACAAGTTGAAGCAGGTGATGAAAAAGAGACTGTCTTGGTACTACAGGATGGTCAAGAACAAGAAAATGATGATGTGCCTACTCCTTGTTGGACTCAGAATATGATACACTTCCTACAGACAGGACTATGCCCTCCAGAAATGAGCAAAGCAAAGAGGAGATACTTTAGATTACAAGCCATTCCATATGTGCTTGTTGATGGTGTTTTGTTCAAGAAGGACATCAATGGAGTTCTATTGAGGTGCATTGGGACAGGTCAAATTGAGAGGGTGTTACGAGATTTTCACGATGGAGATTCTGGAGGACATTTTGCCCCACGAGTAACAACTCTCAAGATAATGAAGGCAGGATATTATTGGCCCACAGTGTTCAATGACTGTTATACATGGATAAGAAAGTGTAAGAAATGTGCACTCTTCACAGGCAAAGAAAGACTAGCAGCACTTCCATTGCACCCAATTTTGGTTGACCAACCATTTATGCAATGGGGATTGGACTTCGTCGGGGTCATCAACCCAAACTCAAGCCAAGGCCACAAGTGGATTCTCACAGCAACAGACTATTTCACCAAGTGGACTGAAGCAGTAGCGCTCAAAGAGGCAAACGAGTCTAATATACTAGAATTTTATGAAGGAATAGTGACCAGGTTCGGTGTGCCGGCCACTATCATATCAGACAATGCATTGGCATTCGTAGGTTCCAAGATTACAGAATGGGCTGTCAAGAATGGAATCTATTTGAGCACCTCTTCCAATTATTACCCGCAGGGTAATGGACAGGCAGAGTCCACGAACAAAAATTTGCTAAGAATCATCAGGAGGACTCTGGATGAAAATCAAAGAACATGGCATACCAAGCTAAAATCAGCATTATGGGCTGATAGAATAACACCAAAGAGGTCTACAGGAAATTCCCCTTACAAGTTGGTCTATGGAAAAGAGGCAGTATTGCCTATATCATTAGAACTGCCTGCATTGGAGTTCATGAAGTAGTTGGAGTTGGCTGAGTTCGAACCAATGGAGGCTAGGTATGCAGAGTTGATGGAATTGGAAGAAATTAGAGAACATGCAGTTCAAACAATTGAGAAAGATCAGGCCTTAGTGAAAAGATGGTTTGATAAGAAAGCAAGAGCAAGGACCTTCCAGGAAGGGGACCTAGTTCTGAAATGGGATGCAGATCGGGCAAAACCAGGAAGGCATTCCAAGTTTGATGCCATTTGGAGTGGCCCCTACATGGTCATGGAATGTAAAAATAGCAATGCCTTCCAATTGTCTACATTGGACGGAGAAGAACTTCCTGATTCCGGTCAACGGAATCTATCTTAAACATTGCTACTGAAAAGAAAAAGTTTACCCTTGTAAATATTAGATTAGGTTTCAATTCCTCTAAGTGCGTATGCACATTGTCTTGTTGTAGTTAGGTTTCAGTTTCCCTAAGTGCTTTGGCACAGGTTTTGTTGCTCCTGGGTTGGTTTTCTATAGTTCAGCGTGCTCTCGGAGAAGGAGTTGCGGTATCAGGTTTGGGATCAGGTATCAGATCGGTTTCAGGTTATTGCTTATGACTCCATGCCCAATGGATTGCTAAAAGGCCATTGATCTTCTACCTAGCAGGCAGGTAACCCCGTGAGTCCCCAAATTGTTGTATATATTTACCCCTGGGTAAATATAGGCACAGCAAAGGGAAATCGGGTCTCGGAGGTGGAGAAACATGCCAAAGGTCGCAAGGGTTGGAAAACCCGACATGGGAAATCGGGTTGGAGGCGGAGAAACATGGCGTAGAAGCATGTCGGAGGGGTTGGAGAAACCCAACATCCAAAGAACATGTCGGAAGGGTTGGAAAACCCGACACAAAGCAAATCGGGTCTCGGAGTCAGGGAAGCACGGCGGGAAGCACATGAAAAAAAGCATGTCGAGCACCCCTTCGAAACCCGATGCGCATGCAAGTTCATCTTCCGCCCCGAAACAAAGGAAATCTTGGAAATACTGGCAGAAGTGGGTTTCAGGAAAACACGAAGCATCAAACACATGTCGAGCCATCCTCCAAACCCGATGCAGATGCAAAGGAGAAACCTGAACCCGACTGGAAACAGACCCTGACGCGGGAAATATTCAGATCGCCATAACTTTTCACAGGGAGCTCAGATTCACACAAGGTTGGACTTTTCGGAAAGCTCTCGGCGTCCTCTATGCAACTACGACTGGATATCTTTAATTGGGTGGGAACAAGTTCTTCAAAAATGCAAAATACAGTTCGCCATTTTTGAGGTTGTTGGGGATCTCACCTACCGCCATAAGGGGGGAGTTAAGGTGCAGTCTTGGAGGTGGTTGGGGCAGAATTCGAATCACTCTCTTCTCCCTCAAATTTTCTCATATAAATATGTTAGGAGGGGCTTCTTTCAAAAGGTTGGACATTCTTGTTTTGGCCCCTCCCTTCTTCTCTTTGGCAGGTGGAGTTGTGGAGCTCAAACCTCCCATTTGGAACTGTAATGCAACCTTTGCCTATTGGCATTTTTGCAGTGTATTGTATCAAACCTTCGGAGCAAATAAATGCATGACTGTGGATGTTTCTCAACCCTCTATGTGTTTCATTTTGCATCCTCCTGATCTTTCACTGTGAATATGTTTATCCGTGCATGATATTGCATTGCATTTCTATGGTTTGTGTTTATTGGCAAAACATATGTTCTTCATTCCTCGGTGCATCACCTCCGTAGTTTAGGTTTTATTTTTATGCATTCTCTACCCTGTCTCCTTGGCAAGTTAGATTAGGTTTTTTGGTAAATCCTCTGCGTTTATTCGTGCATCTGAACAGAGGAATAGGAGCCGGCCTTCATCCGGAGAGCTTTTCCGATTTCGCAAGGTCCCACACTTGGGAAAAGCTCCATGTTGTGCAATCGCACTGAGATTCTCAACCCATCGTGTTGCAGAGTCCCAGGGGTGCTGCGTTTCGACACCAATTCCAAGTTCTGACACATAGCAATTCGGGTTTTGTGAGTTGCATCGCATGACCTGAGTTTTGCCTATACTTTTCGGGGATCCGCAGCTGCACAACAAGGCTCGAATTCCGGATTGAAGATTGTCTTCTTTGGGTCCTTCAAATTTTTAAATTATATCTTCAATATTGTCAAGTTTGGTGTGTAACCTGGCAAAACCCAGCCTTTTAGAGGCTTGTTCTCTAACACATCTGGCGACTTCGAAGGGATAGAGTTCAGTGGTGTAGCAGCACAAGTTGCCCAGGCACATGAGAAGAATTCGAACCAGGTCCAATACTCGAGAAGAAGGGATATTTTTCCACTTGCAACTTTCACCAGGCAAAGGAAGGAGAGGAAGAAGACCACAAAGATCACCATCTCCACCTAACACGACTTTGTCTACACCTCCACCTGGTAGACCTTTTCTCGCATCAACCAGGGTTCTCAGGCCAATCATAATGGCACATCTACCACCGAATCCCTTTGTCAATTTCACGGGCAGTAGTCCACTTTCCCTAAATGCTCAGAATCAAATTCCAGTTGCAGCGCTAAAGAATATCCCCTATTTCATAGGAGAAAATCATACTACTCCTATTGATCACATCCAGGATATTGCTAATGCATGTGCAATCCACGAAATAAATGAAATGAATGTTGTAGTCAAGTTATTGGCTTCATATTTCAAAGGTAAGGCCTTATAATGGTTTAGGAGCCTAACAGCAGGGTCTATTACGAATTGGAACCAACTTTGTTTAGCTCTTTGCAACCAGTTCAGAGAGAGGGCAGACAATTTGTCCTTATTGGAATAACTGACAACAATCAAAAGGGATCCTAATGAAAAAATGGTAGATTTCAACTTCAGATTCCAATGGACATGGGACAGGATTCCAATAGCCGTTAGGCCAACCGCCGAAGGAGCATTCCTTTATTTCTTAAAGGCTATAAATTCAGACATAGCCATGATGATCCAACCAATGGGAGGAACAATGCTGCCAGGGGCCTACAACATAGCTATCAGAGCAGAGAACTGTTTGATCCAAGCTGGCAAGCTTGCACCAAGGCCACCAATGCCTCTCTATCCAGATATGGGAAATCCTACAACCAGTCAAGCACCAAAGTTGAATCCCATTCCAACTCCTAGAAATCAAAGCAATAATGAGGCGTCGACTTCTTCAAATACTTCAAAGGAATTACAGGAGGTCATGAAACAACTGTAGAACCTTGGAAATGAGCTAGTGACTATCAAAAGATAGCAAGCTCAAAGTGCTAGACCGTATCAGCCTCAAGCATAGTACCAAGCTAGGCCCCCATACCAAAAAAATAGACCACCACCTCAGGCTGCAAATCAAAACCAAAACCAAGGACAACCTCAAGCTGCCAGGCCTTTTCGACCGTATGATCCAAATGCAATGACATCCTCAAGAGCCTTGGTTCCAACACAAAACAACATGGCACAAGAGTACAACTGGTGTTACCCTTGCAATCTACCTCACAATCAGTCAGCATGTTTCAATGGTGCATTGAATCAGGCCTTGATGGTGCAAACCATTGGTGTACCTCAAGAACCAAGCCAAGAAGGGAATCAACAGCAAGAACCACAACAAGAAGGACCTCCAACAGAAACCACATTGGCCAATTGGCAAACGAAAGACTTCTGTGGAGTTAACCAACAGCCTTTTCAAGATGTGGCTGCCAATACACAGTCAAAGAAGAGAAACATAGAAGAGGGAAAACCATCTAATCCAGTTGTTTCTCAACCCACTCTTACACAACAAGGGGTCAGTAGACCAAACGCAGCTCCAAATGTGCAAAATCAGCTTAAGGTACCTGTTGTAGCAACACATGCACCTGTTCAAGCTCCAGAAAAGCTTGCACCAAGCAAGGGACAGCAAAAGGACAATTCATCCCCTTTCAACATCATCGATCAAATGAAGAAGACACATGTGAACATTTCCATGTGGGAATCATTTGCGATCCCAGGGCAACGAGATTTATTGCAAGCTGCAATGGCTAATTGGTCTGCCTCAAATGTATCAAACCAGGGACATGAGAAAGTTCTCACTAATGCAGTGTAACATGATGGGGGCCAGACAAGGAAAAATTTGAAGCCTCCACCATTCTATGTTTCATTGATTGTTGGAAACCACTTGGTACACAACTGCATGATAGATTCAGGAGCAAGTAGTTCAGTGATGCCGAAGCAAATAGTGGATCAACTAGGTCTGAAGTACGAGCCAGTGCTGAAAGGAGTAGTGCAACTAGATGGAACGGCAATGGGAATAGTTGGGGTCATCAAGGGGTTAAGCCTAACACTACATTCATGTCCTAATGTTACAGTTCTACAAGATGTGTCTGTGATTGACCTTCCGCCACTCTTTGCATTGTGTCTATCAAGGGACTTCACTGCAAAAATCGGTGGATATTTATCTGCAGATTGGTCACACATGATTTTTAGGACAAGGTATGGCGCTAAAGCAACAATCAGGTCAGAATCAATTGCCAATTTCCATATTGAGTCTTATGTACTAGGTCCTATCAATGCAAATATCTCAGTTTTTGATCAGGAGGAGTGTTCAAGTGATCTAGAAGCAGGTACTAAGGTCGAGGGAATTCCTGATTTAACTTTAGATGAATGGGCAAACAAGTGTCATGAATTTGACCCATATAAGGAAATTGAAGAATCTGAATTGGGTGTGTATTGTGTACACGAAGAAAATTCACCCATTCCCAACATCATTCAGCCTGAACAAAAGGATGAAAACAAAGTTTGGAAATTATTCTTCGATGGTTCGAGAAGCAGACAAGGTGCTGGAGGTGGTGCAGTGTTGATTTCACCACAAGACATCAAGTATTATTCAGCTTTTCGTTTCCAATTTTCTTGTTCAAACAACACCGCTGAATATGAGGCCTTGATTCATGGACTTCATTGGGCCAGGAAAAAGGGCATAAAGAACTTGCAGGTGTTTGGAGATAGCGAGCTAATTGTCAACCAAGTTAGGGGACAACATGCTACAAAGAATGACCTGCTGAAGAGCTATAAGAACAAGGTATGGGACCTCGTTGAGGATTTCAAAGCTTTGAACATTGTATCCATATTCAGGAAGGAAAATTAAGCCACAGATAGTCTCGCAGCAGTTGGAGCAACATTTGATGTGGTTGAGAGCATTAGAAGGGAAAAAACACAACCACATATCCATGTGATTGTGAGGCCAGCAGTTCCAGATAATAACACAAGCTGGCAGGTGTTTGAGAACGATTAACAGATCGTCAATTTCTTACAAGAAGAGGCTGAATTCTCAGCTAGAAATCAGGACAGATTAGAGCAGCAGTATGGGGATGAAGTAGTGCAGCTGTGGACAAACAAGCTTCCTAAGGGTTTAGTAACGTTGGAGTCTATCTTCAACCCTAACGACCAGTTTCGTAAGGAAAAGGCTAATATACAGGTCAAGAGAGAAGATTCAGAGCCAATTCTGGTTGGGGAAGGCAAAACACTTCAAATTGGTAAAGTGGCCACTAAACAGGAGAAATCAGATTTCATACAACTTTGCCAAGAATTTCCAGATGTCTTCACTTGGAGCTATGAAGACTTAAGAGGATTCGATCCAAATTTGGCACAACATACCATAGAATTGGATCTAGATGCTAAGCCCATCAGGTAGAAGCAGAGACTAGTCAACCCTCACATTGAGCCTCTAATGAAGAAAGAGCTTAATAAGCTAATAGAGGCAAGCATTATATTCCCGATCAAGCACTCAAGCTGGGTTGCAAACTTGGTTCCGGTCAGGAAGAAGAGCGGAGAAATCAGGTTGTGTGTAGATTTCCGAGACCTCAACAAGGCATCTCTCAAAGATCATTACCCACTTCCTTCAATGGAACAAATATTGCAAGTAGTATCTGGTTCAGAGAGATTCTCTCTCCTAGATGGCTACTCAGGGTACAATCAGGTAATGGTGAAATAAGATGACCAATTCAAGATGACTTTCACCACCAAATGGGGGACTTATGCCTACAAGAAGATGCCATTTGGGCTATCAAATGCTGGAGCCACTTTCCAAAGGGCAATGGATATGGCATTCAAGGGGTTGATCAATAAAATAGTTCTAATATATCTTGATGACATCACTGTATTCTCAAAAAATGCAATGGATCACCTCTTTCATCTAAGGTAGGTATTTCAGAGGTGTAGAAGATTTGGGGTATCTTTGAATCCCAAAAAGTGCATATTCTTGGCTCACGAGGGAAAAATTCTAGGCCATATTGTTTCAAAGGAAGGATTGACGATTGACCCAGAAAGAGTTGAAGCAATTCAAGCATTGCCATTGCCAAGTCACAAGAAGGCTCTTCAAAGCTTCTTAGGAAGGATCAATTTTGTCCGCAGGTTTGTTCCAAACTTTGCAGCTCTCGTGAAGCCAATAACGTTGATGTTAAAGAAGAGCATGGCATTTAAGTGGACATCTGAAATAAAGGAAAGTTTTGAGGCAATAAAAGAGGTTATATCCCAAGCCCCAACTCTCGTCAATCCAGACTTCTCCAAGGACTTCGTGCTATATGCCTTCAGTGGTGGAGACACAATTTCTGCAATCCTAGTACAACAGAACAAAGAAGGATTAGAACAACCAGTTGCTTTCTTCAGTCAAGGCTTGGAGGAATATGAAACTAGGTAATCTTTCATTGAAAAGCATGTCCTCGCAGTGATTAGGAGTTTAAAGAAATTGAAGCACCTGGTCTCAAACAATAAGATCCAATTATTGGTCTCTCATGCGGGAGTCAAGGACTTCCTTCTAAACAAGGATCTGAATGAGAAACGTGCAGGATGGATCACTCGTGTCATGGAATATGACATCGAGATCAACATCAAAAAGCTAGTTCGTGGCAAAGGCTTGTGTGAGTAGCTCGTTTCCAAACAACCAGACGAGTCAAAAAGTGAAGAGGATGTTGTCTTGCTACTACAGAATGATCAAGAACAACCAGCCGATGATGCACCCATCCCATGTTGGACTCAAGACTTGGTGCATTACCTCCAGACAGGATTGTGCCCTCCAGAAGTGAGCAAAGCAAAGAGGAGATATTTTAGATTACAAGCTATTCCATATGTGCTTGTTGATGGTGTTCTGTTCAAGAAAGATATCAATGGAGTTTTATTGAGGTGCAGTGGGACAGGTCAAATTGAGAGGGTGTTACGAGATTTTCACGATGGAGATTCTGGCGGACATTTTTCCCCACGAGTAACAGCTCTCAAGATAATGAAGGCAAGGTATTATTGGCCCACAGTGTTCAGTGACTGCTATACATGGATAAGAAAGTGTAAGAAATGTGCACTCTTCACAGGCAAAGAAAAACTAGCAGCACTTCCATTGCACCCAATTTTGGTTGACCAACCATTTATGCAATGGGGATTGGACTTGGTCGGGGTCATCAATCCAAACTCAAAGAACATGGCATATCAAGATAAAATCAGCATTGTGGGCTGACAGAATAACACCAAAGAGGTCTACAGGTGATTCCCCTTACAAGTTGGTATATGGAAAAGAGGCAGTATTGCCTATATCATTAGAACTGCCTGCATTGGAGTTCATGAAGTAGTTGGAGTTGGCTGAGTTCGAACCAATGGAGGATAGGTATGCAGAGTTGATGGAATTGGAAGAAATTAGAGAACATGCAGTTCAAACGATTGAGAAAGATTAGGCCTTAGTGAAAAGATGGTTTGATAAGAAAGCAAGAGCAAGGACCTTCCAGGAAGGGGACCTAGTTCTGAAATGGGATGCAGACTGGGCAAAACCAGGAAAGCATTCCAAGTTTGACACCATTTGGAGTGGCCCCTACATGGTCATGGAATGTAAAAATAGCAATGCCTTCCAATTGTCTACATTAGATAGAGAAGAATTCCTGATTCCGGTCAATGGAATCTATCTTAAACATTGCTACTAAAAAGAGAAAAGTTCTACCCTTGTAAATATTAGCCTAGATTTCAATTCCTCTAAGTGCGTATGCACATTGTCTTGTTGTAGTTAGGTTTCAGTTTCCCTAAGTGCTTTGGCATAGGTTTTGTTGCTCCTGGGTTGGTTTTCTATAGTTCAGTGTGCTCTCAGAGAAGGAGTTGCAGTATCAGGCTCGGGATCGGGTATCAGGTTGGTTTCACGTTATTTCCTATGACTCCATGCCCAATGGATTGCTAAAGGCCATTGATCTTCTACCTAGCAGGCATGTAACCCCGTGAGTCGCCAAATTGTTGTATATATTTACCCCCCCAGGTAAATATAGATAAACAACAAAGGGAAAGCGGGTTTCGGAGGCGGAGAAACATGGTGCAGAAGCATGTTGGAGGGGCGGATAAATCCAACAGCAAAGAACATGTCGCAAGGTTTGGAAAACCTGACGCAAAGGGAAAGTGGGTTTCGGAGGCAGAGAAACATGGTGCAGAAGCATGTCGGAGGGGCGGATAAACCCAACAGCAAAGAACATGTCGCAAGTGTTGGAAAACCTGACGCAAAGGGAAAGCGGGTTTCGGAGGTGGAGAAACATGGCGCATAAGCACGGGGCGAAAACATGTCGAGCAACCCTTCGAGCCCGATGCGCATGCAGGTCCATTTTCTGACCCGGAAACAAAGGAAATCTTGGAGATACTGGCAGAATCAGGTTTCGGGAAAACACGAGCATCAAACACATGTCGAGCCACCTTCCAAACCCGATGCAAATGCAGAGGAGAACGCCGAACCCAACAGGCAGAAGACCTTGACGCGGGAAATATTCAGATCACCATAACTTTTCATAGGGAGCTCAGATTCACACAAGGTTGGACTTTTCGGAAAGCTCTCGGCGTCCTCTATGGAACTACAACTGGACATATTTAATTGGGTGGGAAAAATTTCTTAAAAATGTAAAATACAATTCGCCACTGTTGGGTTTTTGAGATCCTCACCTACCACCATAATATGATGGGTTTGGTGCAGTCTTGGAGGTGGTTGGGGGCAGAATTCGAATCATTCTCTTCTCCCTCATTTTTCCTCATATAAATGGTAAAGAGAGGCTCTTTCTAAGTGTTGGACATTGTTGTTTTGGCCCCTCCCTTCTTCTCTTTGGCAGGTGGAGTTGCGGAGCTCAAACCTCCCATTTGGAACTGTAATGCAACCTTTGCCTATTGGCATTTTTGCAGTGTATTGTATCAAACCTTCAGAGCAAATGAATGCATGACTGTGGATGTTTCTCAACCCTCTATGTGTTTCATTTTACATCCTCCTGATCTTTCACTGCGAATATGTTTATCCGTGCATGATATTGCATTACATTTCTATGGTTTGTGTTTATTGGCAAAACATATGTTCTTCATTCCTCGGTGCATCACCTCCGTAGTTTAGGTTTTATTTTTATGCATTCTCTACCCTGTCTCCTTGGCAAGTTAGATTAGGTTTTTTGGTAAATCCTCTGCGTTTATTCGTGCATCTGAACAGAGGAATAGGAGCCAGCCTTCACCCGGAGAGCTTTTCCGATTTCGCAAGGTCCCACACTTGGGAAAAGCTCCATGTTGTGCAAACGCACTGAGATTCTCAACCCATCATGTCGTAGAGTCCCAGGGGTGCTGCGTTTCGACACCAACACAACCCTAAACCCTAAACCTTAAACCCTCAATTCTCAACCCTAAACCCTAAACCCTTAACCCTGATCCCTAAACCCTAAACCCTGAACCTTGAGCATTAAACCCCAAACCATCAACCTTGACCCCTAAAACCCAAACCTTAAACCTTGAACCCTAAATCCTAAACCCTCAACCCTTAACCATGAATCATAAACCCTAAACTCAAAACCCTAAACCCTAAACCATGAATTCTAAGCCCTAAGCCATAAACCCTAAACCCTAAAATCTTAACTATGAGCCTTAAACACTAGACCTTAAACCCTAAACTCTAAATCTTGAGTCCGAAACCCTTAGCCGTAAACCCTAAACCCTGAGCCCTAAACCCTAAATCATAAACCCTCACCCAAATGAAAGTCCTAAAAAGATCATTCAATGTGTTTCAGTGTGTAGGGAATATTGTTTAAGGTGATCGATCGACTCATTTAGTTTTTATGAGAGACTACTTCCTTTAAAGGCCTAAAAAAGCATTTTTGGCCATTATGTAGTTAATTGAACACCCTTTAGAACAAGCTAAAATGAGTTAGTCATGTCACTGAGTTATTAAGGACCATTATTTGTGAAGTATTAAGGCTTCGTTTGTCTTCATAAGAGATATATGAGCAAAAGCATGTATGAGAATCATGAATTTGATTCCATGAAAGGATGCTTTTAGAGCTAGGAAAGGTGAGGGGATGATCTTTATATGGAGCACCATGTTTCTAAGAATGATCAATCATCTAAGTTCACTTGATGCAATTCACTTGGTACTATTCGTAACAACTCATTCAACACCTAGTAGTGTTATCACACCTTAAGGAGGAGGAACATTACAATCACATCATTTTGGCCATATGACAGTAATCCCTTTCAGGGAACAATCCTCTATGTACAAAGTGAGGATCTCATTTTAGTAAGAAGTAGACAAACATCATAGAGTTAATTCATGGTCACTAAAGTGAATTATGGACCAAATTTAAAAATTAGTACCAATTCAAGCAGTGGTAGGGCCAAAATTCATTTTAGAAGGTCAAAAAACCTAAAAAATGACTATATGCTTTCCCAAAACAAAGACTGACTACAATATATATGCCCTGAAAGTTTTAGGTCATTTGCTGAAATCCTGAAAATGAGGAAGTACTGACCAAAATAGATTTTGAAAAACTATCTTCTAGATTATAATTGTTGGAGCTATGAGACCACTTCCATAAGGTGCAAAGTGACCCTAATTTCTTATATTTACTAAAATAAATTTGAAGTATAAGAAAAAATAAAAGTATAAGAAATAATAAAAGAAATCTTATACATGAAGATTTAATTTTGTAAGTATAAAACACCAAAACACATATACATGGTCTATACTACTCAAAATGCGTACGCATTTTGACTTCTTTGAAACATGTACACATTATAGGTTCGGTGATTACCGAGCCAAACAAATTAAAATGTGAGTGTGTTTTAGAAAAATGAGTACGTGTAAGTGCACCAAGTTGGGGGGGTAAAAGGGGGTCTTAAGTGGACGTATTTTTCTGAAAAAAAAAAACCTTCAACTTGTACTAGTTTTTCGAAATAGTTACACTCAAAGTTGAAAGATGTTGTAGAAATATGAATTGTAGAATTTTGAGTCTAGTTTCTAAGATACTAAATTTTATTGAAAATGGATAATTTTACGTGGGTCAAACAACTAAAATACCAATAGATGCTCCTGTTTTTGTTAAAAAACATAATAGAGTGAATTTCGTGCCCCCCACCATTTTTTGAGCACTATTTAGTATTTTTGAAAACCCTTTGGTAGAAAGATATCTAAGAGCATCTAGTTTGGGCAAGATTTTTTAAAATATTTTTTTAGCAAATATTTTATTTATTTATGATTTTTCTTGTACATAAATTTTATGTTTTGAAAAATAATGGAGCTCGGACCATGCCCCCCTAACTACCTCAAAAAATATTGAAAATTAGATTTTTTTTAATATGTATAGAATTATGCCTAGTTTGGGCTAGTATATACATTTTTTAAAATTTCGATCACCCAAAAAAAAGATACACCATGAAAGATAGACATATTTACACTTCAAAAAATACCTATAAAAAGGCATAATTAGAAAATAAATAATATGGAAATCTTATATTAGTCAAAAAAATTTGAAAAATTATATTTTTAGAAAGAAGAGACTCTGCTCTACGTCGTGGTATAATTTTTCAAAATGGATTGATTGTTTTATTTTGATTTATCATAGAGGAAGTGGCATTTTTACATTTTCTTGTAAAAACACGCTATTTGCTGTGTTTGTGTAGGTCTATGCCTTAGGCTTGGGGATACAAACCATATCCCAAGCCTTGAGGCATGGCTTGGGAAAAGAGAAAACATAAAATGCGTACATCTTATAATGGGTACGCGTTACATAATGTGTACACGTTACATAACACGTATGTGTTCTGTGTAGTATAAATATAACGCGTATGCGTTATAACGCATACGCGTTCTGTGTAGTATAAACATTATGTATGATTTTGACATGCTTTTATTCACATAAATAAATGTCTAAGCATAAGTTTTTCATTTATTATTATTTATATTTTAATATTTATTATAATTTAAATTTATTTATGTAAATATAAGAAATTAGGGTTACTCTGCACCTTATGGAATTAGTCTCACAACTGCATGAGTCATGGTTTAAGAGATAGTTTTTAAAAGTATAATCTGGTCAGTACATAGGTAATTTTTCAGGATTTCAGCATTCAGCGTAAATATTTTAGCATTTAACTTCTGCAATCAAAACCCTAAACCATAGGCCATAAACCTAAACACTAAACTGTAAACCTTGAGCCCTAAACCCTAAACCCTAAAACTTTAACCATGATCCCTAGAACCTAAAACCTAAACCCTTACCCATGATCCCTAAACCCTGAGCCTCAAGCCCTAAACCCTAAGCCATAAGCCCTAAACACTAAACCCTAAACCATGAACCATGAGCCCTAAATACTAAACCATAAACCCTGAACTGTAAAAATAAAATCCTAAACCCTAAACCCTGACCCCTAAACCCTAATTCTTAAACATTGAATCCTAAACCCTAAACCCTAAGCCTTATACCCTACACGCTTATCCCTGAGCCATAAAATATAAACCCTAAACCCTATACCATATACCCTAAGCCCTAAGCCCTAAAACCTAAACTCTAAACCGTAAAACCTAAACCCTAAACCCCGAGCCCTAAACCATAAACCCTAAACCTTAATACCTAAAAATTAAAACCTAAACCCTGAACCCTGAACCATAAACCCAAAAACCTGAACTGTAAACCATAAACTCTTATCCCTAAACACTAAATCCTTAACCCAAAACTTGAAACCCAAAACCCTAAACCCTAAACCCTAAACCTTAAACCATAAATCCTTAACCTCAATCCATAAACCCTAACCATAAAAACTAAACCATAAACCCTAAACCTAAAACATAAATCCCAAACCATAACCCTAAACCTTGAACCCTGAACCCTGAACCCTAAACCATGAGCCCTAAACCCTAAACCCTAAACCATATTTCATCAATATTTCCTAGTCTCATGCCTAGAACCATCATCGAGTCTACTTATAGAATTACCTTGTTTATGAGAGGTGGGAAAAGTAACTAAATGGATATGACATCTACCTTGTGCCTTATAATGCATATATTACACATCTCTTCCAAACTTGTTTCTCCCCACATATACTTGCGCTCTTGAATGTAAATTTATTCACACTCTGAAACAAATTTCACATTTCTCATATTTCCATGTATGGTATTATGCAAGCCAGGATGACCCATTGGAAACTGGAAAAAATAACCATCACAACAATAAAATTAATCTTAAAGGAAACAAAAGAAACATAGAGAATATATGAATGCAGAGGTGTAGGATCATAATTGAATTTCCTGTAGTATCCTCTCCTCCAGAGAAAGATAAAGTTCATGTGTTCTACTTGAATGGATAGTAAATTTGACAGAACTTCCTAAAGTGTTCAAAATAAGCATAGAAACAGGGGAATGGCTAAGAACACTAAGGGGTTATCAATCGCTTGGTAAATATTTCTTGTTTAGTTCTAAATGGGAGTTACTTGGCCTACAACTTTGGCACCTTCCATTCATTGATAATTCCTTATATGATAAACCCATGGATGTTTTCAAAATACCCTAAACAAAAAGATAGGGGTACTCATCAATCCTAGTGAAGGGTGCGATGTGATTTCCAAGAAACTTTAAATTCATATAGATTTAGAGGTCATAACACAAATTTTCAAATATATCTATCATTATAAATGGAAGCCAAGTAACAGTGTCTCCCTTTACATATAAGGATTGTGGACTACTGGGGTATTTGGAAGGATTGGACAATCAAGAATATGACATTTCCCTCCTTTAAAATATCAATAGATGAAAATCATCAAATTTTTATGACTTTCTTTGAATGTTTTACCTACAAATTCGATGAACCCTGAACTTTGTGACCCAAACCCTTAACCCTCAACCATGAGACCTAAACCCTAAGCTATAAACCCTAAACCCTAAAACCAAAATAATAAATCCTAAACCCTAAACACTAAATACTAAACCCTAAAACCTAAACCCTAAACCCATAACCCTAAACCCTTGAACCTAGACCCTAAACCTTGAGCCCTAAGCCCTAAGACCTAAATTCTAAATCTAGAGCCTCAAGCTCTAACCCACAAACCTTAATCCAGTAACTCTGAACCCTAAACGTTAAGCCATAAACCATGAACCATGAACCCTAAACCCTAATCCATAAACCCTAAACCTTAAGCCTTGAAACCTACACCCTAATCCTTGAGCCCTAAACCCTAAACCTTAAACCCTGAGCCCTAAACCCTAAATCTAGAGCCAAGATCTCTAACCCCTAAACCTTAAACTCGTAACTAACCCCTAAACCTTAAACCCCTAACTCTGAACCTTGAACCCTGAACCCTGAGTCTTAAACCTTAAACCATGCACCATAACCCCTAAACCCTTCACCCTGAGCCATGAGCCCTAAACCGTAAACCCTAAACCTTAAGGACTAAATGTTAAATCCTTAAGGTCCCTAAATCCTAAACCCTAAACCCTAAAAACTAAATCATAAACCCTAAACCCTGACCCCCAAACGCTAAACTCTAAACCCCAAGCACTAAATCTTAAACCCTAAACCCTAAGCCCTAAACCCTAAACGCTAAACCTGAAGCCCTAAACACTAAACCCTAAACCCTGAAATCTACGACCTATACCCTTAACCCTAAAACCTAAGCCCTAAACCTCAAGCCTTAAAACCTAAACCCTGAACCCTTTTCCCTTTTCCCTAAACCCTGACCTTTAAACCTTAAACCCTAACTCCTAAACCATAAACCGTAAACCCTAAATCCTCAAACCTAAACCTTAAACCCCGAGCACTAAACCCTAAACCCTAAACCCTAAACCATAAACCCTAAGCCCTAAACAATAAAATCTAAGCTCTAAATCCTAAAACCTAAACCCTAAACCCTAAACCCTAAACCTTGACCCCTAAACCCTAAACCTTGAACCCTAAACCCTAAAACCTAAGCCCTGAATCCTAGGCCCTAAGCCATAAGCCCTAAGCTAAAGAACCCTTAAACATAAAACCTCAACCCTAAACCCTAAAAACTAAACCCTGAGCCCTAAACCCTTAACCCTCAACTCTCAATGCCGATCCCTAAACCCTAAACCCTGAACCCTTTGCCCTAAACCATGAACCCTGACCTTTAAACCTTAAACCCTTACTCCTAAACCCTGAACCATAAACCTAAATCCTCAACGCTAAACCTTAAACCTTAACTCCTAAACCCTAAACCATAAACCCTAAATCCTCAACCCTGAGCCCTTAACCCTCAACCATAAAGCATAAACCCTAAGCCCTAAAACCTAAACTCTAAGCCCTAAATCCTAAATCCTAAACCCTAAAAGCTAAACCCTGACCCCTAAATCCTACACCTTGAGCCCTAAACCCTAAACAATAATCCCTGAACATTAGGCCATAAGCTATAAGCCCTAAGACAAAACCCTAAACCTTAAACCCTCAAACATAAACCTTAAAGACTAAACCCTGAACCCTAAACCCTAAATCCTCAACTCTCAACCCTAAGCCCTAAATCCTAAACCCTGATTCCTAAACCCTAAACCCTGAACCTTAAGCCATAAAACCTAAACTCTCAACCTTGACCCCTAAACCCTAAACCTTGAACCTTGAGCCCTAAACCCTAAACCCTTAACCTTGAACCCTAAACCCTAAACTCAAAACCCTAAACCATAAACCCTAAGCCCTGAGCCCTAAACCCCAAACCCTAAAATCTGAACTATGAGTCTTAAACAATAAACCTTAAACCCTAAACTGTAAACCTTGAGTCCAAAACCATTAGCCCTAAACCCTAAACCCCAAGCCGTAAACCCTAAACCCTAAATCATAAACCCTCACCCAAAGGAAATTCCTAAAAAGATCATTCAATGTGTTTCAGTGTGTAAATAATAGTGTTTAAGGTGATCGATCGACTCATTTAGTTTTTATGAGAGGCTACTTCCTTTAAAGGCCTAAAAATGAATTTTTGGCCATTTTGTAGTTAATTGAACACCCCCCTTTCAAAATAAACTAAAATGAGCTAGTCATGTCACCGAGTTATCAAGGACCATTATTTGTGAAGTATTAAGGCATCGTTTGTCTCCATAAGAGACATATGAGAAAAAGCATGTATGAGAATCATGAATTTTATTTCATGAAAGGATGTTTTTAGAGATAGGAAATGTGAGGGGATGATCTTTATATGGAGCACCATGTTTCTAAGAATGAGCAATCATTTGAGTTCATTTGATGCAATTCACTTGGTACTATTTGTAACAACTCATTCAACACCTAGTAGTGTTATCACAGCTTAAGGAGGAGGCTCATTATAATCACCTCATTTTTGCCATAGGACATGAATCCCATTCAGGGAACAATCCTCTATCTACAAAGTGAGGATCTCTTTTTAGTAAGAATTAGAAAAACATCATAGAGTTAATTCATGGTCACTAAAGTGAATTATGGACCAAAGTTAAAAATTAGTACCAATTCAAGTAGTGGTAGGGCCAAAATCCATTTTAGAAGGTCAAAAAACCTAAAAAATGACTATATGCTTTCCCAAAACAAAAAATGACTACAATATATATGCCCTAAAAGTTTTAGGTCATTTGCTGAAATCCTGAAAATGAGTAAGTACTGACTAGATTAGATTTTGAAAAACTATCTTCTAGATTATAATTGTTGGAGCTACGAGACCACTTCCATAAGGTGCAAAGTGACCCTAATTTCTTATATTTATGAAAATAAATTTAAAGTATAAGATTTCTTTTATTATTTCTTATACTTTTACTTAAACATTTATTTTTGTAAGTATGAAGCACCAAAACACATATGGTTGGTCCATACTACACAAAACGTGTATACGTTTTCACTTGTTTGAAACGTGTACATGTTATAGGTTTGCTGATTCCCGAGCCAAAGAAATTAAAATGCGAGTGCGTTTTAGCAAAATGTGTACACCTTTTTCTTTTTTCAGATTCTTGTCGACTTTTTGGCCCCCCAACTTCATGCACTTACCCGTACGTGTTTCGTCTGTTTTCAAGTTTTTTTCCACTTTTTACCCCCCCAACTTCTTGCACTTACCCACAAGCCAAATCCTAACTATTTTAGCGTACAATTTTTATACAATATGGAATATTTCAACTTATAACTTATATGGGAAGTTATCTCTAGAATATTCTAGTTGACTCCCCAATATTACATAGTAGCTATGGAGTAAGCACAATGATAGGAAGTGGATCCAACATATACAAGATACTTAGAAGAAACATAAAATAGGGAAAATATCATTAAAAACTCTATACTAGGTGCAACACTATGTAGTAGTCTAGAATAAGTGGAATATCATTTGACATGGTCAAATAATTGCAATCTCAGGCCTTGTGGCCTCACAAGTGCACCCTAATTTCTCTTCTTTCGGTGGATTTTTATTCATGAGGTGAACGAAGCCTATTATTAGTCCTAGAGAAATTCCCATATTGGGTATCCTTATGGTAAATATGGGAGGGTTGGCTCATATATTCCTATCAAATTTAGCTTAGTGTGGCAAGGACAAGAGGCTTATGATATTTTTCCTTTGGATTACTAGATTTTTCATATGTATCGAACCTAAATTGGACAAGGATATACTAAAAAATTTAGTTTTGGAAGTGAAATCTAAGGTTAAGGAAGAATATGAGCTCTTGGTTACCTTCAATTGGGTTGACAACCTTTCTCTATTGATATTTTTAGACATTCATAAGATAAGGATGATGTTTTCTAATTTGGTTCCTATAATGTATCCATTTAAATATAATATCATTAGAGAGCCCAAAGCTAAGCTTCATATTGGGGATGATATAGCTAATTAGAGATTTGTTGATGTGTTGTTATCCCTAAAGGGGAATTCCAAGCTAACTGATATTGATATGGTGGCTATATAATACAAAACTCTCTTACACTTGTCTCCTAGATAATTGGGATGACCAGTTTCAAGAAATATATGGTCAAGGGAAGCAAGTGAATATTTCTAAGAAATAAGGTTGAAGAAAAGAGAATAAAATACAAACACAGGTTTAGAAAAAATCGTAATATCTCCCTCTTTTCTTAACAAAAATTAGAATTCAAAATTTTCTAGAAATATTATGTCAAACCTCATCACACACAATGATCTTTGGTTGGATAATTTATATACACCTAATCTCACTAATATTGATTAGGAATCTTTACATGCACTATTGGTGCAATGGATTTTATAGAGCGATGTCCTCAAGGATATTTCTAGGAGTGAAGAGTAGCAAAAAATGGTTAAGTACAACCTTCACTTCTTGCACAAAGTTATTTTAAAGTGGTAATTATGAGAGGGACTTGATGTGTAATCCAATTATATCACACTTCATTTTTTTTATACCTTTACAATTGTGTTTTCACAGACTCCCTATGATATCACCTTACCATCCTCTTCTAGTCACCTCCACACCTACTTTTAGCAAAAACATACCTTCATCATGACAAGATTAATAATATCTGATTATTATGCCATTATTAAGGACTTATTTTTGACCACCATGATATTGTATTTCCCATAGATAATAGTATAGACCACGACCAAAATCATCTGGCTTGTAGTTTTGAACTATTGATAGCATCGACCATGGTTGATACTGTCAGCTATTAGAAATTATAATTCCCCATCATGATTTTATATATATAGTCATGATTTGAGCGCTCATTCCATCACATAATCATCACTAATTCATTCTTCTAGAGCTTTCCAATATTCCCTTAAATCCTTATAGATATTAAAGTTGGTCTCACTTATCCTTTGGAGTCTACATTTGGAGCATTGGGTATTTAGGATTCCACACATAATATTTGCACTTACTATGGTCTCCCTAGCCTTTGGATACTTCAACAACTATATTATTTAAGTCTTCTCTTAATTTTCTATGATCCCCACATAAAAAATCTTATAAGGGTACTACTGACCTTGGGGAAATTCAATACACAAATGATGTTTAAAATTAGTTAAGTGTCTATGACCTCTATTTTATTTTTTCTTTTGATTTCATATTTGGATGCTTTTTTAATGTGGTCATGTATAGGTTACAGTAAAGTAAATATTATTGATCTATTGCATTATTTATCTATTTTGCATTGCCTTAGAAATTGCTCTTCGGGCTCTATAAACCTTTATGTTAAATTAATCCTTATAACCCATGTTTACAACCGTAGCATGAGAATCCATATCTTGTTATAATCTGATTATGACCTTGTTATCATAAACTTATTATTTAGACCTAGTCAGACATTTCTACCTTATTCTAGACCTAGGCTTTATAACCCTACACCTTTTATAGAGTGTGGACTAGATCACCTTCCTAGTTCCACTTATTTTGTAGCTTAAAACCTTAAGGTGTGCATCTTTATCATTTCCCATATCATTATCCTATTCTATATTTCTCATTCACCCAAAGACAAAGAGGATATTTTATTAGGCCATTCTTTATTTATATACATGTATCTCCTTATCCTCCTTTGTAGGAGCCTCCTTCTTGGGCCCTCCCAAAAAATGATCCACATAAATGTGCTATTATTATAGAAACTTGTGCTTGACCCTCCCTTTCAGAATGGTTTATGTTCCATTAGATATCCATATGTTATAAGTAGTATTTTTTGCTGTGATTATTTTCTTGCATTATCTTGCTTTCCAAGTCATGCATACCTACCAGATGCTTTTATTTATAACTTATTGTAAGGTTATTATTTTTTGAAGTAATAACATATATAGATTAAATATAATAAAAAAACACCTTACCCTCACCCCGATGAGGGTTTAAAAATGATAATTTACAATACAATTTATTGATTTTTGATCATATGATATTGACAAATGTTTACGGTGCTACAACTAATAATCTAAGTTTGTAAGAAATAAGTTTGTTCCAATGTGTAATTACACCAAGAGGCATTTTACGGTGGAAGTCATGGGATGTAATATTCACGAGTGTGTTCAAGTTTCAATTCATCCTTAAATTTAATATCTATTTGAGTGTCACCATAAAAATTTTCCCTTTTTCCTTTGTCATTTTTTCTTAGAGAAGTCAATCATACCTAAGCCATATGGAGAAGTTTGGAGCCCAAATTTTTCTCCAATAATATTTTTTTCCTCATATAATTAGTTTAGCTAGATTGACACAATTTTTCACCATTTAGTGGGAAATTTTAGAAAGATGTAATAGATTATTAATAATTATGGTATACTAAAAATCCAAGATAAAGGCGTTTAGATTGATCTCTTCACGTTTTTATTTGAATGTAGTTAACATGTCTCCATTAGTTTTTAAATATGTTTCATTATTATATTGTACTCATGTTGTTGTGGGCACTATTAAGGGGAATAACGAAAAAAAAAACCATTATTAGAAAATTGTTTAACATCTGTAGGTGGATGTGAAATTTAAAGCCTCACCCCAAGTATTTTTTTATAGCTAAACATTGGATTCAATTGTATCAAATTCATAGGACATTGAATTATTATGTCAATTTTGTAGATTGTGAAGTGTGACAATAAAATTTCAAATATCAATTTCACCTAAAAGGATGAATTATGCAAGTGTAATGTAGATAATGTGTTATAATTAAATGCAATATAAATAATCTAGTTACTTTTTATTACACTTTTTAATGAATATTACAATATATACACTCACAATGCATAATTAATTATTCTAAATAAATTAGTATGGAAAAACATTAGGTTTCGATATATGTATTAATAGTGTCATGAATAACTTAGCTTCGATTTGAACCTAAAAATGAATGCATCAAAAGTATCAACAACCTCACCTAAAAATGTAACTTCCCTAACTGTTACAAAACTCCCATAGTGGTTTTTCCATGAGACAAAAACAATTTATCTTAGTGGTACAAAACATCCTTTCTCAATACTAGGGATCTTCTACAGTTTTAGTGATTTGTTGAAAACTAGAATTCCAAAATGTAAGACTTAAATATGATCCTTATATTAATAAAAATAAGCTTAAATACTTATAGGCATTGAACAGATTTGTTTACATTTCGATACAACACACGATCAATATTCATGATAGAAAGAGATGAAATAACAAAGTTGTACTAACTAGTCTAATGTTGGGTTTATCCCCTTCACCTAGAGAGAGCATACACTCAATAAATTTCAATCAACATATTTTATTCAAGAGAGAGAAAGAGAGAGTACAACTCTTGTAAAATTAGGGAGTCCAATATCATTTAGAATCTTCCCACAATATCTCACACACTCCTTAAACTAATGTGAATGTTATGTGAATAACAATTATTTACATTATGATTTGTTCTCCTAATCTCTACCAAATCCTATTATTAGGTGATTATTTGTCATGTTATAATCACTTACAATACAAGTATTGTTTTCTCCATTTATTATTTCCCAAAAAAATATTCATGACTAATGTGAAATACGTAAGTCCTAAGGTCTCATGTGAGGACTAATTACATTTATATATTTATACTATATAATGATAATAATGTTATTTTAATTTAATTGATGATTGGCCTCTATTTGATAGTATTCTTGTTTACCCTTTTTGTCGAGCGGGCATGTCAGTCTTGTAGTACGATTAATAATTATTTTAAGTGATAATAATAATAATAAATAATAATAATAATAATGATGATGATAACAATATTAGTATTCTAATTATCGACGGACGATAACTTCTTCAGTTGATCATCAATGTGTTACCAATTTTATTGTCGATTATCGATAAGCAATTTTATTCGTGTGGATTGGTCACCTCGTTCCACGTGAGAAGACAGTCTCTTGTTGTGACGCCGCGGTTGGTCTGTGTCTTGCGTTCAGTTTCGAATGCCTTTAGGACAGAAGGGGAGCCTTGTTCATCTCGCTGTGTGGGTTGTTGTACGCAAAGGAAATTTAAAAATAAAAATAAAAATAAAATAATAATAATAAAAATAAAATAAAAGAACTAAAATTTAAAATATTCGTTCTTTTGTGGGGGTGGATTAGGGAAAAGTGGAGAAGGGCAGAAAAACTCCAAAAACTTTGCACTAGGGTTTAGTCGCTACTTTTTGGAATGGGCGGCTGGCTTGGGGCGTAGGATCTGTACACAAAAATATGAGTTTGTTGAAACAGCCTTGGAAACTTTCACGCAAATGTAGTGATTCACGCAAGCCAGACTCCACAGCTGTTCCCAGCTTCCTCCCAGGCCGCGCCACTTAACCGCGTGGGAAAATAATGTAAAAATGAGGAGGTTTTGGTGTTTGATTGATTGTAACTTTTCCAGCATACTCCCAGCCGTGCCCAAACCTGCGTGGGCTTCTAGAAATTCAAAAAAAAAACAAAGGGACTTTGTCAGATGTTGCTGTTACAAATTTCTTGGAGGTGCTGCTTCACTGTTTGACCAAATGAAAAAATGAGACAGTGCTCATGGGCGCGATTTTTACAATAGCCAGATGGCGTGGGTTTCCTCAAGGGACAGCCACACTGTTTCACCACGTAGCAAACGGGTCTCCAACTTGTTCAGTTCTCATTTGCCAACAAATTCTCGGCCTATGTAAAAAAAAATGCGCCAAGACCCGGCATGACTCCTTTCAGCGCATGGAAGATACATTCTTTTGTCAGATGTGTTAGTTGCAAGCACCTTGGCAGATACATATGCCAAAATGTGGAAGCTTGCGAACTGTTGGACTAAATGCAGGGAAGAAATGTGGTTCGGGGACGGTAATGAAAGCATGATAAGCAAAAAAAAATGGGTTTGTTAAAAGGCGCATAAACTGTTTGATAAATTTCCTCAAAGAAATGTTGTCTCATGGAATGCCATGATGGTAGCATATGCACAAGATGGATGTGTAAAAAAAATAAAAATGGCCTGTGATCTGTTGGACAGAATGCCTCAGAGAGATGTGGTCTTATGGAACATACCCTGACCATGTAAGCTTCATTTTTTTTTACTTAGATTTTAGCCAAGCAGGATTCAGTGCATGAGGGTTGTAAATACTTCGATGGCATGAGTGCCTCTTGTAGAATCATGCCTAGAATTAATCATTATATTTTCTGGTTTTTGATGAGCACATGAGAATGTGCAAAATGTGGAGGCACGCTTAAGGCATGTGAAGTGTTTGACTGAATGCCTTCAAAAAAATCATGGTCCATTGGTTGCAAGGTTTGAGGCTATGCACAAAAGGAGGAGGATCTCATCCTATCCAAACAACAATAATAAGAAACCCTTTGATCATGCTCAGCAAGTGGTGGGTTGAATCCAGAAGGTAGGAGGAATGTGATCAGAGTAGCAGAATGGTTTTCAATTCTGTAGTTACAGATTTTATTAATAGACGTGTATGCAAAATGGTGGAGCTGAGGACGCTCGTGGACTGGTTGACGAAGTGCCCAAGCACGAGACTGAACCTAAGCATGTGGCTTCGACTGGCTTCATTCTCCAGGCATGGTTATTCTTTCCCTTACCTCTCATAATTCTCGTGTTTTAGTTCTCTTTTGTAACTAAATAGAATTTTAAATTATTAGATTTTTAATACAGTTAAATATCCCTTTAACTCATTACAAAACAATAAAGCATTGTGTCGTAACTCTCGAAGTCTTTTTAACTCGTCTACTTTAAACCATGATCTATCACCCTCACTTCGAAATGATCTAGAAAACTCTTACCCTTCTTGATCGCTCCAATATCGTTTTATTGACCTGACGAATTTGACTCCCCATTGATTAAGTTGACCTTCTTCCTGCTTAAAATGGTTAAATTTTGCATTTTTCGGAGACTCACTAAGTACCCCTCACAACTCTAGAAACAAGATGTGAAGTTTCATTTGTGTACCTTGGTATATGAGGAGTTGGCTTGATTTTTGGTTTGACTCGAAACAATCATATGAAATCCTTTTGACGCTCTTTTAGGAGCCCTATTACACCGGTTTACAACAGTGAGAGTTGTTAAAACTAGAAAGTTGGCTTTCGTGTGGGACCACCAATTGAAACTCGGAAAGAGAAATCACGTTCCGTCTTCGTAAACCTGTAGCGTTTATATTAGACAAATGCATGGAACATTCAGCATAGGAAAGAGCACCTTTCGGGATAGTTTGGTGAACCCATTTTGTAGGCCTCCGGTCGCAGCTTGACGAGGTCAAACTAGTCCAATTTTATCTTATCGCTCTAGAAAACTTGTCGCCGTTTGAACATGATTTTCTAGTTCTCAGTCCCGTTGACTCTGATGAATTCTCTTTATATAGGGGAACTAGTAGGAGATGTCTCGTTGCATGCTTCTCCATCTAACGTCAGTTATGGACACGATTTTCTGGGTGCTTGAGCTAACTTTTGTCATTTTACAACTAGGTGAACTACGACCAGTGGCCCCGAAAAACTAGTTGCCAAACGCAAACCGTGCGCTCTTTTTCAATTCCGTCAGTTGCAATGAACTCTTGGTTTATCTAGGGACACATAGAAAGTTAATCGTGATGTGCGTGCTCATCAGAAGATAACCATTGGAAGTAGTTTCTTAGCCTTCGAGCCCGTTTTGTACGTTTTGTAGCTAGTGAGAAAATGTAAAAGTAGAAAGTTGCGGACCCTCATAGGGTTACCAAATCACCCTGGAAACTTTTTAACACATGCCAATAACTGTTTAAAACCCTTTAGTGTATCTGTTGTGTGAAATAGAAATTTTGACAAAATGGTGTTTTCTCTCTCTTCCCTTCTCTTTCTCTCTCCTAGGTTTATAAAATGAAGAAAAATGAAATGCAATGAATACATGTTTCTCGACTTTTTTTTTAAAATTTCGATTGCAAATTGTAATTATTGTTAGATGTAAATGAGAAACTGAAAAATGAAAATTATGATTGATTAGGGTGGATGCCATGCCAGCGAATTATCGTTGATATCATGCTCACATGGGTTTTGTAGGATGGAAGAATGACGACAAAAAAAGGGGCGATGTGTAATTTATTTATTATTATTGTAACTTTTATAGGTCATTGTAAAATGAATAACTGCCTAATGTAGTCTCTTGTTACAAAAAAGTTACAATTGAAATTGTTAATATGCATGATATGCTAGTTTTAGGGATATTTAGGAAATGTGCATCTAATCACCGGTTCAGTTTGATTCTTAGTTGTGTATGGAAAAAAAGGGGTTGATTTATATAAAGTAAATTGGAATTGAAGTTAATATATTGTAGTACCTTCTCAGTATTCAATAAATGATTAAATTAATCACTGGGTTATCTTCTTACCTTGCAAACATAATATAGAGTTTTAATGGGAACACTCAACCTTAATAAAATATTCATGCATACTTGCCTGCATGTGTGACCCTTTGTACCATATAAGAAATTTAAGACCATAGAATGAACTTAAGCTTTGTGCTTGATAGAATGCTTTAGGCCAGGTAAATAAAACCCTAGTTGGAGTTTACCGTCATAGTCAATATGGTTAGTGACATGGTCGTGAACCCATATTTCAGGAATGGCATGGTCCAACCTACCCAGAGTTTGCAGTTTCCTTCTAGTTTTGGTAATCACGAGAAGAATGTCCTCTCTTCAGGTCCGACACCAGGATGAGTGTTGAAGACCACCTTAGAAGTCACCTTATGAGTCATTGTTCGAAGGAATGATTCAGCGGTGCTACCTTGGTTTCCATCAAAATAACATCTTGGTATTTTATTGAATGTGGTTCATGTGTAGCTGCAATCCTTCCGGTCGTGTACCCCTTCAAGATGTTAGTCAAATGCTTATGTAACTCTTGATTTCAAAACAACACTAAGAACAAGACCTTAGTGTGATGTAAGAGCATATTATATAAATGCTGCACAAGAGATTGGAGTTTAGGACTAAGGTCAATCTTGGAGTCTTTATAACTTAATTAAACTTTTTCATGCGTTGCAAAGAATATAAGTTCCCTTGGTGCAACCAAATTTTGAGAAAACAAAAGATATGTATATATAAATATATATAATTCTTATGGAAATTTTAATAAGTTTTCAAATTATAATAACAATGGTAGGGAAATAAATATAGTGTGAATCGAGAAATATTTTTGGTGAAAATCTGCCTTGTATCTAAATCTCTATCAAATCCTTTTATTGCGTTTTGGACATCAAGTCACTTTTGCTTGAGTGTTAGGGTAAAGCTATAGACATCAAATAAACGATGGAGAAGAATATTTTTACAAAATAATAAGATAATTAAGTACTTTGTAAGCAATTTGATTTAGGCCAAATATGTATGTTAGTTACGGAAATTTATATAAAGTATAAGAAGCCAACTTGAGAAGCTCGAATTGCATTTTCAATCATGGAATAAGCTTAAGAAAATGTAGGTGGGTAAACAAAAAAATTCATCCTTGCTCATAATGTCCTGGGAATGTTAACTTTAACTAGAAATTGTTTAAAGAAATGATGTGTTGTGGGACTCACCATTCTTGAAGTCATGTTCTTGTGGTTGGGTCTTTACTAGTAACCTTCCATTGGGAAAAGTGTAGCGTCAGCACGCCTACGTCATTTTCGTGTGTCTATGTGAGTCGATGATTTTTGTGATTGTCGTATGTGAGTCGAGTTTTGTACTTGAAGCTCACGTTGTGTTGTGTGTAGTGAGCAATGTAAGTCAAAAAAAAAAAATTATCTTGGTATTTTACTATTGTATTTGTGTGTGTAAAGTGTGGGTACTACACCCCTATGGAAAAAGGTTTTGCAGACATTCATGGGATTGTGTCAAATTTGACGGCTTAAATGATGGTTTTGCTATTTTAACAATTTTGTTTTTGCTATTTTTAACAATTTTGCTTTTCTAATTTTACATGTTGCTTTGGCTTTACTATTTTTAAATTCTGCAGGTATGCATTTAAATTTTGTTTATACTTGTATGTAGCAGTAGAACTATATTTCTTAGCCTCCTCTTATGACCAGTTCCATTGGTTCTTGGTCAATGAGGTTTTGTTTTGTGTTGTGCCTGTTTAGCTTTTGAGCTACATGAGGAGGT
This sequence comes from Taxus chinensis, assembly GCA_019776745.2. Classification (NCBI taxonomy): domain Eukaryota; kingdom Viridiplantae; phylum Streptophyta; class Pinopsida; order Cupressales; family Taxaceae; genus Taxus; species Taxus chinensis. The sequence continues at coordinate 267,029,890 of CM034147.1, read as the reverse complement.
ATTAACCGTAGACTTGTCCAAACTATCATTTGTTGTCACAAAAACTCGTCTTCCAGAATTGCCAAAGGAAACTTGCTCATCCTTTGAAGGTTCATAGGCTACCACATTTGCTAGCAACTTCATGCCCCTATCATTGTAGACAATACCAATTACTTTAGGAAGGTGTGGACGGTTCTTCACTGAGACTGTTGTTGTCTAAACTTTTTCACATGTTTTAACTATTTCTCCATCAACCAAATCCTTTGTTGGATTACTCTCTCTACATGATATTGATGATAAAGTTGTCTTAGATGTTTCTCATGTTTTCTCAATTTCAACTATATTCATGTTTACTATGTGGGCAGTTATAGCTGTAATTATCGTATTGAATTACTACTAAATTTACAACGTTTGGAGTGCTTTTTACTTTCCCCATATGGGAAAGGGCTTTGCACAATGAGACGAGATTTAGTTATGTAGTTAAATTGTGTTTTTCTTATGAATTATGTATCGATAATAACAATGGCAATTGTATTATAAAAGCACTGGAAGCAAAGCAAATTGTATGTGAATTAGGGTATGTGCAATCATGGCTACACCAAGTATTTTGCAGTTGGTAATTGTAATCGGCTTATATGTTTACTGCAACGGAGCTCGAACCATTCCAGACGAGGCTAAGAGTTATATAGCTGAATTGATACGCAGAGACTCCCCAATGTCACCGCTCATGAAAGGCCTCAACCTTACAATCTCCCAATGCATGCGCCAATCCATGCAAAGAAGAAACTCCATACTACTGCAAATATTTGCTTAAATGTACCCGATTTCATTTTATAGCGATTCTTTTAAAAGAAAATGTGATGGTGGAAGGAGTTTCCATTTTTAAAACCAATAATGGTTGATTTCTTTGGCCCTGTGGTTTTCTACCCAGACTTTATGAAATATAATTTCCCCGAGCTTTACTCTTCTCAATTGTTTGGGATGTTTCAAGTTTTTCTAAAAATATATTTTGTTGATATTGTTTTTTTAGAGTTATCTGTTGCCACTATAGCTATCCATTGGACATAATTGTTGGATTGCCTTATATATTCCTTTATATTTCCAATTGCAGGGATTTCTTACAGCTTTGGATCGAGCAACGCTTTGATAGAAAACTCTAAACGATTCCCATCTCCACAAAGTGACAAAAAACTAGATAAACATTTGGAGAGAGAGAATTTCTTTAGATTTTTTACTTGAAAACTAGTCTAGGTTTGGTTAAGTCACCCCAAAAGGTATTCTTTTTTGTAGTGAATTGTCCTGGACTGGAAATTGTGCATTTACAAACTATTTATAATCATAATTGAAGTTCATGTAGGGTGGACTTTAAAGATAACATGGTGTCCATATCATGTTCAAACCTCTTCGATTTGGATTCGAGCAATATACCTAACTTTGGGCAGACTGCGAGACGAATTCCCCAGGTAATGATTGTGCCTGGGATAATATCTTAAATTGATGATGATAATGCTATTAGTGTGACCTCATTTTCCCCCTCGTCAATTTGTATGCAGCGAATGATTATTATGGCTAACCAAGTTCCTTTGCGAGCTCGCAGAAATACTGAAGGTAAGAGTTGGTGTTTCAGTTGGGATGAGGATTCCCTGCTATTGCAGCTCAAGAATGGGCTATCTAAGGATCTTGATGTTGTCTATGTGGGTTGTTTAAAGGTTGAGGTAGAACCATCGGAACAAGATGATGTTGCACAGGATCTCTTAGAAAATTTTAAGTGTGTTCCAACTTTTTTGTCTCATTAGCTTCAAAGCAAGTTTTACCATGGGTTTTGCAAGCAACAACTATGGCCTTTTTTTCACCATATGCTACCACTCATGATATAAAATCTCCACATGTACGAAATTCTCCATGTATTCATGTTTAGTTCAAATAAACTACTCCACATAATGTGACCACTCATGATATAAGATTTGCAAAAAAATATTCCCACAAAATGCTACCACTCATGATATAAAATCTACACATGTATGGAAGTCTTCATGTATACATGTTAAGTTCAAACAACCTACTCCGCAAAATGCAACCACTCGTGATATAAGATTTGCAAATGTATATGTATGAATTTGTAACAAGTTTTAAATGTAAACAGATCCTTTAAATGAAGTGGTTCATCTATAGTTCTACACTAACAAAATCAATCACACCCCTTATCAACATCAACCACAAAAGAAATAACTATCCCTCTAAATCAAATAACATATACCGTTCAGCGTTCACATTGCATTGTACACATGTGATTGCTAGTTAATGTATTGTTATTATAATAGGCATGGAGATATCTTTAAGTATATTACACCTGGAAAATAGGATACATCCTCATTTATATATGTAACATGTCCTCGTGGACAAAAATATAGAGAAAAGATTGTAATATTATTTGTGTCTAAATCTGCTCCTACCATCTCATTTGGTATCAGAGCAAAGTTGTCTTTGATGGAAAATGGAAAATTAAAAGAATAATAGGGGCGGTGCTTATTTCCCCAAGTTGCCTCCTGGTTATTCATCTATTCTGGGTTGTGCGATTCCATTTTAATAGATAATATTGTTTTACATGCATCTCGCATGCATGTTGTTTTAACATTCATATTAGCATCAATTCCTAGTTTGCATTGCTTGCATTGATTCAAAACGGTTTTGAATATTATTATTGGTAGCACTAGGTATTGGTATATTCAAGAGTTGGATCAATATACATTGAATTGAACGGATTCAGATTTTCTGCATTGTGTTTGATAGCATTAGTGTATTGGTCTTGGTATGGACTTGTTTCAATGACAAGGAACTTGATTTTTTGGACTGCAGAACTCACCAACGGCCTGGTGAATCAGTTCCCAACTTTCCTAATCACCAACAGCTAGTTATATATTTCAACTTTTTCCACTTTGATAATTCCTCACGACGTCAGCTCCTCTCATCTTGGATGCAAACCAGCCTGCATGTACGTCTCATCTACTACAAATTCCATTAACGGATTTGATCGATTTGTATTTTTGGCATATCGTGGCACTAGCATCATTGGTGATTTGTATACTTTGACAAGACTTCTGATATTATTGATACCAGTGTGCTTAACGCAGTATAACCTGGTACATGTAAATCTCAGCATTCGCAAGTGCATCATTGGAGAAGTCGAAGTAGGGAAGACCGATATATCCATGACAGTGTGACACAATATGGCTAAACATTCCAAAATTTCACCTTTTATAGCATGCAGGTCTCTATCTTCCACATGCACAATTATACAATCTTCCACGCATAGTGCACCTCCAAGTTTCCATATGCAATCAATAGTCAAGTGTTGTTAATTAGTTTGTCTATATGTTTTCATTATTAGGTTTATTATATTGTCATTTTTAGGCTAATGTTGTTCATAAGTCCATCCACAATCAAATGCCATTTCTTTTGTTAGTTATTGGGTTTTATTGTAAATCTTAATTTTTAATTTCCTTTTATCTTATAGGTTATATTGTTCATATAATCGATTTGTATCATTTTGTTTAAGATAGGGTCCATTTTCATGACATGATTTGTTAACTGTCGAGCCTTCAAAAACTGTAGTTCAAGAATTGTCCCTGTTTTCATATTTTGTATGTTCATCTTTTTATGTTAATTGTGTTTCAAAGTCCAAATTTGTTGTTTATTATTTTATGCTAAATTAGTGTCTTTGTAAATGTCCAAAAAATAAAAAAAAACTTGCCTCGCTTTTTAATAATTGGACGCATTTTTGTTTGTATGTGACGTTTACCTTATGGAGATAAATTGTACAATGAGTTCCATGATCAAATCTAGTTAAGTTAACAACAAAATAATCAGAGAATGTAAGAAAACAAAGGTTGGAGGTCAATCAACGACCTCTCGTCAGTCGCCAACGATGGGGTCACATCAAGGTTTGGTGGCACATTTTGTTTCAATTATGTGTTTGCTTCCGGTTGTGCATCGTGTGTTGCAGTTTGCAATGTTCTTATTTGAATAAGTGGAAATTTCACATTCAGGGGGGAACATGATCCATTGTTCCATTTCCATTTTTCAGTTTGTAATGTGTTAGCATATTTTCCTATGTTATTCCCTATAGTGAGATATCAATGAGGGCTGATATTAGTTCTTGACACATCATGATGTGGTTGTTGGTAAACCACTTGTAAAACGTTGATTTTTGGTTTGTAGCAAGCTACTTGTAAAACCACCACTCTTGGTTGTTGGTAAACCATTTGCAAAACCATCATCTTTTGGTTTGTGGTACTCCACATTTAAAGCCTTTGTGGTCAACCATTTGTGAAACCATCTGTAAGGTTTGTGATTATCCTATGAAAATCACCAGATCACGAGAAGGTGTAAATACAAGGCAATTTTCCCCTATGTTCGCACTAAGGGGGGAACGTTAGGAAATATTATTAGTGCTTTACACTAGGCTAGTAATTATTATGTGTAAATGTACTATTTATAATATTACATTAGTGTGAGCATGTAAATGAGTTGTTATAAACAACTCATATATTAGAATTAACATATAATTAGCATAACAATATGATTAACGCATTGTTATTATAATAGGCCTGGAGATATATTTGAGGATGTTACGGTTGAAGTAATACCATAGAATATAAGAGACATTCATATATATATATATATATATATATATATATATATATATATATATATATAACATGTTCGCATGGAGAATAATATAGAGAGAAGATTATAATATTATTTTGTGTGTCTAAATATGCTTCTATCAATTCCCCCCTTAGTGTGAACATGGGAGAAACATCACCTTAAAGCTATAACAAATGTGTTAGGTAAAAATAAAAAGAAATTATCTGAAATGAATTTTCTAAAAAGAATCTCTGAATGGTCTCTAGAGGAACTACAAAAAATAAGTGTCAAGAAGCCAAGATGGATTTTGAGAAACAGGAGGAAGTATGAGGGACCTAGAAAGATCCCCATACTTGAAAACCTGGAGAAAACTTCCATAGCAAAAAATGGTGAAAAAGAAAGACATTACAATAAAACACAGAGGGAAAACAAAAACAAAACCAAATGGGAGAAGGAGGAGGAAAAATACCTAAACCAAAAGAAAATAAAACCAAAAACATACCTTGAAAAATATGCCGAAAAGTACGAGAGTGAAATGTCAGAGAGAATGTGTTAGGTAAAAATAAAAAGTAAAAATCCACATTTATATAGAAATCCCGATATTAGTGGTAAAAATCTGATCCGTACAGAGGTAGGTGAGAATTAATCACGCATAGAACTTGTAAAGTTTTGAAACCTGAAAGCCCAAAATTCCAAAAATTTGAGATTTTGGACTTCAGAAAAATGGGAAGCAAAAATATGAATTGGCAACTAAAATTTTGAAACCTGAAAAACCTGAAAGTCTGAAAATTCAAACTTTCAGAGTTTCAGACTTCGAAAAAAATCAAGTGAAAATCCTAAAAATGACTCGGAGAACTCCCAAAACCCGAAACCCGAAAGTCTAAATTTTTGGACTTTCAGAAATTCAGACTTCGAAATTCCGAGCTGGATTTAAACAAAATGACCCAAAAGTTTCTGAATTTCTAAAAACCTGAAAGTCTGAAAATTTGGACTTTTGGAGTTTTAGACTTTGGAAAATCTCAAATGCAATTCTGAAATTGAGCTTAAAAAACTTCGAAAGGGAAAAACCCCGAAGTCTGAAAATTGAAAATTTTCAGATTCTTGGCTTTAGCAAAATTCACTGTGCGAGGATTTCTTTAAAACCTAAGTTTGACATATAGCCTTCTTTAGGGTAGATTTGATACATCCTTAAAGTCTATTTGAGGTTTGTTCTAGCTCTTCTTTTAGGGTCTTAAAATTTGTACTAAGTTTGGAACAATCCTCCTCTCTGACTTGTAGAATTTTTGTAGTCAACTCAAGATGATCTTCAAGTCCTTTGTTGATTTATTTACACTCGTCGCATCTTTGTTGTGTTTCTTTTCTAGAAGACTAATTTTTAATTCATGCTCCTTAAGTGTCTCTTTCAACTTTTGATTCTTCTTCTTCTGAAGTTTTAGCTCCTTTAGGACATTCTCATATTCAACCTTGAATTCAAACTCTTCTTTTTCTTCATCTGAATCATCCACATCATCTTGGTTTCTTCCTTTTGAACTACTACCATATTCCACAACCATGAGAAATGAGTCAAAAATGACACCATCATCTCTACTTTATGAAGCACATACTTCAAGATCTATACAGAGGTCTATTTTATCATCTTCATCAGTTGTATTAGTTGGAAACATAGAGATAGGAGTAAAGAACATTAAGAGATGGCTGGCATATATTAAACCCCAAGGTTTTTAATCATGATCTCATTCTGACTGGAGGTGAAACTTCTTCTTGAATTGAGCTACCTGTCATACTTGTTCTTTAATGATTTCCTTCAAGATGTTAGACTTGATTCACAAGGAACTTGTTGTGATATTAATTGTTAGAAACACAGTGGAATGGGGGGGCGAATAAGTCCTTTAAAACATTTATTCCTTTTAATTCATAATACATGATTCATTTCATCAGGCACTAAACAAGTTAAACATTGCAGATTTAACCATACACAAGAGCACTCAACACAAGGATACAAGATATATGTGGGAAATCCTCAAGGGGAAGAAAACCCACTAAAACTCTACTTATATTACTAAAAAGGGACTTATGTGAATATTACATATCACAATTTTTTTTTAGTGAGGTGCCAATCTCACAAGGAACACTGACCCCTAGTTTAGTAGGGAACCAACCCTACGAGGAGCACCAACCACTAATTTAGTGAGGCACCAACCCCACAAGGAGGATACATCCACCTAAGATGAATAAGAACCAAATCAGCCACCTGAATGTCAAGATCACAAATAAATTATGTTTCACAACAACTAATGGTGATCACTATGTTAGCACCTCTCACTCGAAATCCCTCTCAAACACACATTTTTCTTCTTTTCTCAAACATGCATCATCATATGTTTGATTATGTCTAATGACATGTAGGTTCTTCTTCTCTACCCTTCTCAGCTTCTCATACCTCTTCCTTTCTCTGTTCTTGACCCCTCATAGCACTCTCACATTCTCTTCTAGATATCTCATTTTCATGCACACAAACTAGGTATTCTTCTCCAGTTAGGTCATGTATGGATGACCTCCTTCAATCTCACAATATTCATATCAGAATGGCATCCTGAATCATTTTCAATGTCTCATCCTCATAATTTATACCCCCATAACCTGATATTTCATCCTTCCAAAATTCGCTACTCTCCCATCATTCTAAAACACACAAATGAGCTTTCTAAACCTGCTTATATACATGACAAAGTGCCTAAGCCATTTAGGTCATATTTCATAGAGAAAATAACATGAAAAAATCATGATTACATCACAAAATCAACCATATATGTTGGCCATATCATCTATATCTTCAAATATCTAATTAGGTCTTCAAGAATCCCAATTGCACCAAAATAAGCAACACCGCAATCATGAAGGTTGAAGAGAAAAAATAACTTCTCAAATAATTGAACCACTTCAAGAACATCAAAAAATACCTCATCATGCTTCCACAATACCTGAAAATCTTTACATCATCACTTCAAGCCATGAAACCATCTTAAGAACAAGCTTGTATTTGTGCACCAAACCCTAAACCTCAAAGATGAGGCTCAATACCACATGAGATGACATAAAAAATGCAAGGATTATATATCAATGGAAATATATTTATGTTAGATACATGAAAATGTTCTCATATAACCATAAATGTGCTCATACAACCATAAATAATACATCAGATGCATCAAAACCCCTATGCAAGCATATTGCTCAAAACTACCTTTTCAACCCCAAAACTAGTCTTTAAATATAAGACATACTTTGCATCCTCAGACCTCAACCATGATATGAAACTATCATGGAAATGTATTACAAATCCCATGATTTCATAAATGGTAATTTAGTCAATAGTTTTAATGTAAATTTTTTTCACAAACTAAAAAACTCCAAAAACTAGCATTTTTAAGTGGGGCCGTGTTAGTGAAATAATTTGTCACTAGGAATTTTTTTTTGATTTTCAGTAATGCTCTCGGACTACGTCCCTCTGCTTGAATGGGAAACTCCATTATCATGTGTTAATGAAAATAAAACTTTGTGGTTGTTAAGGAGGACAATGTATCCAACAAGCACACTCTACTGCACCTACGATAAGTACTTACAATTTTGTGCAAGAAAGGAATATTATAGGAAGGTGGGAAAGAATGAGTGGGAAATTAGGAGATGGATTAATACTGCAAGTAGGAAAATTTAGATTCTTGCAAGGATTAACCAAAAATATTAACACACACAATTGGAAAGAAGAAAAACTTTGTTATTTATATAAAGACAAGATGAAACCATGAACATAAAATTTCAGTTATTCACTCATCCAGAAAAGCATGAAAATCCTTTCTTTATTGACATATTTGCAAAGATGTATAATGAGAAAGATAGTATAATAATATGGAAGATTTTTCTATATTTTACTATTTATTGGTAGTTATCTACTCTTGAAATTAAAAAAATGACAACCCCTTGGAATGAGGAAGCCATTACAATATATAGATTTCAAAAAGACTCTTCACCAACCACCCACATGACCTTCAGGGATAATTTTAGCGGTGAATATTCGTAATATGGTGAAAATTTCATTTTAGGAAAATTTGAAAAGGCGAATTATTCGGAGTGGGTCGGTGTCCTGTTCGCCTAAAATATAAAGTATATTTTTTTTGGGGGGTCGGCTTCGCCTTCATTTGAAAACATCTCCTATAAAAACCTATGTGATTCGCCGGGTAGTATACCTCAAGTAGCTTACCAAATTACCAATACTGTGAAATTTGAACTCGCATACCCTTTGCACCAGAGATTCATATTACTGTTATCCTGTGATTGTTGACGCGCGACAAATGCAATATTGACGCACGACAAGAGATATACTGACGCGCGACAAGAGCTGTACTGACGCGCGACAAGAGCTGTATTGACGCGTGATAAGAGATATACTGACGCGCGACTTGGGCTAAGAAGTGACGCGCGACAGAGGAAGGCTTGACGCGCGACAGAGGAAGGCTTGACGCGCGACAGAGGAAGTGTTGATGCGCGACCTGGGCAGTGTTGACGCGCGACATCTGACAGTTCACGCGCGACAAGACCTCAGAGACTGTACAGAGTCGCTTCTTGGTTCTTTTGCTGACGCAGGACTCTTTTCAGAATAATGGAAGGTGCCAGCTCAAAGAATACAAATAACCTAAAAGTAAGTAAGAAATCTCAGAAATCACTCTTCAAGTATTTTGGAACTCTGCGGATACAGATAATGTAAATACCAATCATATAGATGCCACCAAAAAGAATCAGAATACTGACTGTGTGGAAGGAATTATTGAGGTGGACATGCATTCTGCATAGTATCACAGTCAAACAAATGAAACCTATGATAATATGCCAGATCTTGAAGATATTGTTCCTGTTGGGGTGCAACCAGAAGTGTAGCTAGATATCACAGATACAAACACTCAGCAAAATGGAAGACAGAAATCAATATCAAACTCTGGTCCAAGAAAGAGGAAACCAGGTGATTGCGATATTGCTCAAAATTCTACTCAAAAAAGTAAAGCATTGAAAACAAACAAGAATATGTGGACCATTGGCAGGACATACAAGTTTGATTGGGCAGCTAAATTTCCATTTATTGAACCTGTACAATCATCAAATTCTGAAGAAATCCCATGTGAATGTACATGTACAATATGTACATGGAAATTGGGAAAGCAACAAAAAATGCAACTGAAGCTGGACACAATAGAAAAACATTGTGGAAAACAATATTTAACTGTAACAGGGGCGGATGGCCAGAAAATCAAAACACATAGGTGGAAAAATGAAAAGGAGTGCATGCATGTCAGATACGCAGCGGAATATGAGGCAGAGCAGAAAAAACACAGACATCTTTTGGAAAAGGGAGGAACAATCACATCGCATATTGGTAAGATGAAAGAAACAAATCTACATGCAAAATTCATACAATTCTCTACTCTTTTTCAAATACTTAAAAAAGGAAGGGCGATGTCAGATTTCCTTGATTTCAAAGTTTTGTATCAATTTAACGGAATGCTGAATGTACCTCAGTCTCATTGGTCTGAGAGTAGTGGATGGGAAATGGCAAAATGCCTCTCGATGATAGAGAAGGAAGATTTGAAAGAGAATGTAAAAAAAAAAACTTTATCTCTGTTTCAATTGATGAAGTGACAGCAGTCGACAACACCGCATGGGTATGTATCCACATCTATACATTAGAAAATCATATAAGGACACCTCATCTGTTGGGTGTTATGAAAATGGTTGAAAACTGCAATGCTGAAAACCTATACAAAATAGTTGTTTCTCATTTGAAAGATGTTGCTGGTATGACTGATTATGAAATTGCTACGAAGTTGGTATGCGTTGGAGCAGATGGTGCATCTGTCATGCAGGGTCACCGAACAGGGCTCTGTGTTAGATTACAAACAACAGTGGCCCCATATATGCTACCAATTCACTGCATGGCTCACAGAATGAATTTAGCGTATAAAATGGTAAGCAACCATGAAAATGTTGCTAAATTAGAAGACCTAATGAGAGAACTCCATGCCTATATGTCAAGCAGCCCAAAGCATTTTCTGGAGTTCCAAAAATTTGCAATTAGAATTACAGACGGCAAAAAACTTCTGAAGGATGTGGAGACTAGATGGATCTCTTTGTATGAACCAGCATGCAGAGTTCGCGAGGAGTATCCTTCATTGGTTGGTTTCATGCACAAATACCGTCATGAAGTTGATAGGGCAAGGGACCTGTTGTTCTGCTTAACTGATTTGGAGACTTTGCTTACATTGGTTGGTATTCTTCCAATGTTAAAGGAGATCAATACACTGATGAAGCATGCACAGGGCAGATTGATCTATATTGTGGATTTTATACGGATGAGGAAAATGGTATGTCAAAGTCTTGATATATTGTATTGTTCCCAGGATAGTTTTGATGCACCTGTTTTTGAAAATTGAAGAGATTTATTAGATCTTAAAAATCCTAACACCTATTTGAGATTTAATATCCACGATCACCTATGCATCTCTGTTAATGGGAAGGAAATACCTATGCACATTTTGCAAAGACGTCAAGATATTACAGGATCGGAACGAGAAGATGTTCCTGTGACACGTAATTTGTTTGAGTCTGTGATAGTTGAAACCAGAATAAAGCTTAAAAAAATTTCAGAAACCTTGTCATCAGAAATTAGGGAACGTTTCTGTAAAGATAAAATTCTGGAAGCCATGGGTGTGATGAATCCGAATTTTTGGAATACAGAAGGTGGCCGTGTAGACTTTGTCAGTAAGCATTTCCATAAATCAATGGGTACAATAATGGAACAATTTACTAAGACGTCAGAGCTCAAGGGTACGGAAATCAAAGGTATACTGAATGCCGATTTATTAAAGTTTCAGTCAACCAATTTTGCAACAACAATGAGGAACCAATATAACAATTTAGATCAACCTTCTGAAAGTGGTGCTATTACAAGGCTATGGAGAGGAATCTATCAAAGTTCTATCTTACAAGAAGATATCAGTGAGTATTTCAGACTATATGAATTATGCCAGACAATGATTTTGGGGTCTGTGGAGGATGAAAGAGTTTTCAGTGCATTGTCATTTATAAAATCAAAACTGAGAAACAGGTTGGATAAAAATCTGGAAAGTTACATGAGGTGTTACGTTTCACGATACTCCCTCGAAACCTTTCCGTTTGACAGAGCAATTGCACACTGGAATTCCCTTTGCGAAAGAAGAGGTGTAAATAATACAGCTACAAGTACAACTGTTCCTAATGATGAGAGTGGAATTGGTGCATCGTCACACTATACAGAAGAGAACATCAAGTTTGAAGAAGCTATTGATAATGGATTGTTTCAACTTTAAATAGGTATCTCCTTGACCTTACTTTTATTGTTTATCACCTTACATTTTAACTGTGGTTATTTATTCAATTTCATATTAAATCTACAGATGCAAATATTGAATGAGGAGGCTTTTTATCAAATTTTGTTTCAGCTCTTGTTATCATTAAAGATCTTTCATGTTACAGGTATATATATTTACATTTATTTAAATACAATTATTTCATCTTAAAAAAAACGTGGGTTTACAATTTTACACACACAAATACAACAGTAAAATACCAGGATAAAAAAAATTTCTTACATTGCTCACGACACACAACACAGTAAGGGCTCCAAGTAGGAAACTCAACAACGTATACGACACTTACAAAAGTCATCAAACCACATAGACACATGATAACACCAAATACATGCTGATGCTACACTTTTCCCAACGGAAGGTTGCTAGTAGAGACCCAACCACAAGAACCTGACTTCAAGAATGGCGAACCCACAACACATCACTACTTCAAAGGTATTTTAGTTACGATTAGCATCCCAAGAACATGGTTATGTAAGCATAATTTTCTCTCTTTTTCCATCTACAAAATCTTAAGTTCATTCCATTTAATTTGCTCTTTACCCTTATGACAAATCTTCATAACTTACATAAGTATTTTTCCATATTTCAAAATGCCTACCAGATTTTAAATCTCCCATTCTTATGTTAAGATTTTGCTTCTCAAACGTTTATTTAATGTATAAAACTTACTCTTGCTACACAAGAAAATCTAACGTGATGTCAAGATGAAATCTTGGGATTAAGGAAGACATAGATTCGAGATAGCCTTTTTCCAAGAACATCCTTCGATCACGGAATAGTTATTTCCCTATTATTATTATTATAGTACAATAACTTGCTGAATTCCAAATTTGATATATATATATATATATATATATATATATATATATATATATATATATATACATCCTTTGTTTTCTCGAAGTTTGATCACACCATTTGACAATTCATATTCTTTGTATCACATGAAGTTGCTTAAATTAAGTCACAAGGACTCCCAGTGACATTATTCCCAACCTCAAATTTTGGTTTTACTCTCATATGATTTACTTTTACGTCACACTAGGATCTCATTATTACTATCGTTTTAAACACAAGAGTTACCAAAAGTACTTATCTGACATATTAACGAAGCACATGGTTAAGCTTACTTCCAGTTTCACCCAGGGCTTCAATCTCTATTATAGGTGTGATTAAGGTTAAAATGTATTTACCCTATATTCCTTTCGTGAAAGATCAAGGCACTAAATTTTCACAAGCCCAAGACAAGACATTTATCTACAAGGGACAAAAGGGTTCACTAACAAGAATGCAAGACATAGAACAACTATATCACGACCTTCATTTAGGTCGTTTGGATCCAACAGGGATTCCATTCACTGATGAAGTTAATTTCTAAATCTAATTTCGTAAGGCCCGGAAATCCAATAGGATATAAGGGAGTAATATCTCTACCTACTCCACAGATGGGAAGGTTACTCCGCTTAGTCATTCCTTCTAACAAGGACTCATAAGGTGACTTCCAAGGTGGTCTTCACCACTCAGCCTGGTGTCAGACCTGATGAGAGGACATTCTTCTCGCGATTACCAAAACTAGAAGGGAACCGCATACTCTGAATAAAGTTGGACCATGTCATTCCTAAAGTATGGGTTCATGACAATGTCGCTAAACCTAATGACTGTGATGGTAAACTCCGACTAGGGGTTTTTTTTAAATTTATTTACCTAACCTAGGAGGTCTCATCAAGGGAAAAGCTTAAGTTCATCCTACGGTCTTAATTTTATTATATGGTAAAAAGGATCACACAAGCAGGTGAGTTATGCACGAATATTTTATTAAGGTTGAGTGTTCCCATTAAAACTCTTTATTAAATTTACAAGGTAAGAAGATAACCCAGTAATTAATTTAATCGTTTATGGAATACTGAGAAGGTACTACAATATCTTAACTTCAATTTCAAATTTACTTTATATAAATCAAACCCTTTTTTTTGCCATACACAACTAAGAATCAAATTGAACCAATGATTAGATGCACATTTCCTAAGTTATCCCTAAAACTAGCATATCATGCATATTAACAAATTTCAATTATAACTTTTCAGTAACAAGAGACTACATTAGATAGTTATTCATTTTACAATGACCTATAAAAATTACAATAATAATAATTAAATCACACATCGCCCTTTTTCGTCGTCGTTCTTCCATCTTGCAAAACCCACGTGAGCATGATATCAGCGATAAATCGCTGGCATGGCATCCACCCTAATCAATCATAAGTATTTTTCATATTTCAGATTCCCATTTACATCTAACAATAATTACAATTTGCAATCGAAAACCCATAAAAAGGTCTAGGAACATGTATCCATTGCATTTCATTTTTCTTCATTTTCTAACCTAGGAGAGAGAAAGAGAAGGGAAGAGAGAGAAAACATCGTTTTGCCAAAAGTTCTAATACACACAACAAGTTTCATTATAGTGTTTTAAACAGTTATTTACAGTGTGTTTAAATGTTTTTAGGGTGATTTGGCAACCTTACGAGGTCCCGCAGCTTTCTATTCTTACATTTTCTCACTAGCTGCAAAACGTACAAAACAGGGCTCGGAGGCTAAGAAACTACTTCCAAAGGTTATCTTCCGATGAGCACGCCCACCATTGAATAACTTTCTACGTGTCCCTAGATATACCAAGAATTTATAGCAACTGACAGAATTGAAGAAGAGTGAATGGTTTGCGTTTGGCGGTTAGTTCTCTGGGGCCACTGGTCGTAGTTCACCTAGTTGTAAAATGACAAAAGTTAGCTCGAGCACCCAGAAAACCGCATCCATAACTGACGTTTGATGGAGAAGCACGCAATGAGACATCTCCTACTAGTTCCCCTATATAAAGATAATTCATCTGAGTCAACAAGACTAAGAACTAGAAAACCATGTTCAAACGGTGACAAGTTTTCTGGAGCGACAAGACGAAATTGGACCAGTTTGACCTCATCAAACTGCGACCGGAGGCCTACAAAATGGCTTCGCCAAACTATCCTAAAAAGTTCTCTTTCCTATACTGAATGTTCCATGCATTTGTCTAGTATAAATGCTAGAGGTTTGCGAAGACAGAACGTGATTTCTCTTTCCGGGTTTCAAATGGTGGTCCAAAACGAAAGCCAACTTTCTAGTTTTAACAACTCTCTACTATTGTAAACCGATGTAACAGGGCTCCTATAAGAGCGTCAAAAGGATTTCATATGATCGTTTCGGGTCAAACCAAAAATCAAAGCGACTCCTCGTATACCAAGGTACACGAATGAAACTTCACATCTCGTTTCCAGAGTTGCGAAGGGTACTTGGTGAGTCTCTGAAAATTACAAAATTTAACTATTTAAAAACTAAGAGAAGGTCAAATTTATCAATGGAGAGTCAAATTTTTCTGGTCGATAAAATGATATTGGAGCAATCAAGAAGGGTAAGAGTTTTCTAAATCATCTCAAAGCAAGGGTGATAGGTCATGGTTTAAAGTAGGTGAGTTATAATGGCTTCGAGAGTTGCGACACGATACTTTATTGTTTTGCAATGAGTTTAAGAGACATTTTAACTGTATTAAAAGAATCCTAATAATTTAAAATTCTATTTAGTTGCAAAAGAGAACTAAAACATGAGATTTATGAGAGATAAGGGAAGAAGAACCATGCCTGGAGAACGAAGTTGGTCAAAGCCGCAGGCTTGGGTTCAGTCTCTTGCTTGGGCACTTCGTCAACCAGACCACGAGCGTCCTTAGCTCCACCATTTTGCATACACGTCTATCAACAAAATCTGTAACTACAGACTTGAAAATCATTCCACTACTTTGATCACATTCCTCCTTCCTTCTGGATTTGACCCACCACTTGTTGAGCATGATCAAAGGGTTTCTTATTGTTGTTGTTTGGATAGGATGAGATCTTCCTCCTTTTGTGTGTAGCCTCAAATCTTGCAACCATTAGACCAAGATTTTTGAAGGCGTTTAGTCAAACACTTCACATGCCTTAAGCATGCCTCCACATTTTGCACATTCTCATGTGCTCATCAAAAACCAGCAAACATAATGATTAGTTCTCAGCATGATTCTACAAGAGGCACTCATGCCAAAAGTATTTACAACCCTCGTGCACTGAAATTGCCTGGCTACATGCTAATTTAAACAAAAATGAAGCTTACATGGTCAAGATATGTTCCATAATACCACATTTCTTTCGAGGCATTCTATCAAACACATCATCAGGCCATTTTCAACACATCCATCTTATGCATATGTTGACATCATGGCATTCCATGAGACAACATTTCTTTGAGGCATTCTATCAAACAGTTCAATGCCTTCTTAACAGACCCATTTTTTTTTTTTTATCCTGCTATCATTGTAGTCCAAGAGGCACATATCTTTCAGGTATTTTTTCAAACAGTTCACCTGCCTTCACATTTTGCATACATGTAGATCTGGGTACAATTGACACACACATTAAGGGATATTATCTTCTCCATAAAGCTTTGATGGACGTCTATGCTCTGTTCTCAAGAGCTCTCATTTTGGCACAGGCAGCTGAGAGGTCGCTGGAAAAAGGCTGTGGAGGACTGGCTTACACATATCTGCCAACACATATTTTGCTTGGAATGTTCTAAGGTAGCTTCAACAAATGCATTTTGTGCATATCTTGAAATCATTGCAGTCCATGGAACTGCATTTTTTTCCATGCATTTAATCACACAGTTCACATGCTGCCACATTTTACATATTCTTCTTGTCCATCTTCCCTGCTAGGAGCCGAAAATAATGTGCAAAGCCTACAAATCAAATAATGTGTGAGAAGAATGAGGAAACCCGTTGTCACCCAATGGGCACCACTATTATCCATGCAAATAACTCATCTGACAAATTTTTTTGTCATTTTATGTGCTGAAGGAAGTCACGCAGGTCTGGGCACACATTTTTTAACACAGGCTAGGGAAAGCGCTAGGAGGAGGCCCAACAGTGATGGCACTCCATGAGATGTCATTTGGTGAGGCATTGCTTGGGGAAAGTCCAAGGAAAATGCCCTGGTTTGATCAGCCGCCGCCCACAAACCCCACCTGGTGTTTTTGCATTCCACCCTTCTCTTCTTTGCCATAATCCACTCTCACAAGAAGTCACTGGTTTTTTTTATTTTCTTTGAAAATTTGAATCCTTTTATTTTATTTTATTATTTTATTATTTATTTATTTAAAAAAAAAACGGAGGCATTACAAAACTTTGTGGGATAAAATCACACAATCGAATTTTACAAAGAGAGGAAGATTTTTCCATATTAAGATGTTTATTTCATAACACATTCCAAATTTTATACAATTCGTCATTGACGATCCTACTTGAAGCTAAATCTACATCCACATAAAATTCATCATTATCCATATATATTTTAATGTCATCATCCACATCTAATGTCATCATATCACTATCATAATCTTGACCCTATAATTATTATTAAAAAAATTATTTATCTATTTTAAAACAATCTTGACACATTCCAATTTTAAAAAAACAATTATCCATTATCATCATTCATCATCATCTATATCCATTCTAATGTCTCTATCGTACTACATTCCAAATTTTCTAGATTCCATGATCATGCTTGAAGCTAAATCTACAGTCCACATATAATTCATGATAATCCATATCTATGATTCTATTCTAATGTCATCATCCACATCTAATGTAATCATCATTACAAGTAGAGAGAAGAAGATTTAACTCTTAGTATTAAGATGCCTGTGTCATACCATATTCCAGATTTTATTAAAACAAATAATTAACCATTATCATAACACCATCACATTCAAATGAAACATAAACACCATATACAATCTAGAAATTCTATACATAATATAAAGTAAGATATCAAATTAAAGATTATAAAGTATTTCAAGTTTCAAATTCCAAATCTAGATAATAAATTTCAAATTCTATACATAATATAAAGGAAGATATAAAATTAAAGATTATAAAGTATTTCAAGTTTCAAATTCCAAATCCAGATAATAATTTTCAAATATAGATTATAAAGTATTTCAAACCCTCAATCTTTCCACCCTCAATCATGAAATTTTTTAACCCTCAATTTTCTGTACCCCCTTCCTCAATGGATTTCACTCCTATACTCCTTTCAGTTTCCCCAATGGCTTCTCCGCTTATACCCCTTTCCCTAATGGCTTGAATAATCCCAGAACTAATGAGATCTTCCACAACACTGTCTAGATTCTTTACAATTCTTTTTTCCTCCTTTGTTGCATCTCCATGGGATAGTAAACTTGGATCTGCAGTTGACTTGGTTTTGAATAAAATTTCAGGGTCGAAGCCATGCTCTTTAATTATCCGCTTCAATGTATTTTTTTGTTTGTTAACCAAAACAATATTTTCCTTCAAATTCTTCACTGCGGATAAAATTTTCTTCGCAGTTTCCAAGTGAACTTGGAAAACCTTTGCTTGACTCTTCAAATTTTCATATTTCAACTACAAAAAAAAGTGATATCAATTAAAAATATTACTAAAATAAGAAAAAGTCAAATAAACAAAAAATATTGTTTTGAAGTGATAATACTTACAACCACTCTATGTCTTTTGGCATTTGCAATCGCTACCAGATCCTTATCCTTAGACCATTTGTTAAAATATGCCTGGGATTTAACACTAATATTTTTCAAAAATTTTAATGTTTTATTCAAAATGTTGTCTTTATAGTTGTTGTTATACGTGATAGTCACACTTCTTACTTGGGTAAGTAAGGAATCCATCTTCGCAGGTTGATTTTGGACTGCAACGTATAAACTATCCCTTTGCTAATAATTTTCAAAACAACTTATTATCTCATTGATTAATACTTTTTTCCCTTTTCTCCCATTCTACGAGATGACTGATATGAGGTACAATAAACTCATTGACATGGGATTGAAAATCATAACCAATTAAGTTCTCTAAAGGAAATGGTAACAACTGTTCACCATCTGTATCTAAAGAAAATGATCTCGCTAGAGAGGTATGGGTGCTTTTGGGTTGATTGACTGCGACTTGTTTCTGCCTTTGTGCACCCTGATCCTATTTACGATAAAATAAATCAATATTCTAAAGTGAAATGTAATGAAAGTTGAATAAATTATGTTGAAATCGAAGAATACCTGTTGGCCTTGAATGATCTCACATGTATTGAAAAATCTTGTTGGGTCATTGTTATCAATGCCCAAGTAATCTTCATCTAAAGTTATATTATTTAAAACTGATATGCCCGTTGCATTGGGCAAGCCATCGAGAGAGAGGGTTGGAATTCGAAATGAGGAGGCAATGTTTAGTGTTCCACTAGGGGCCAGAGGAATTAGCATGCATTTACCAATGTTCTTTTTTACCGATCCTCTAGTTGGAATTTTGAATATTATTGGAGGAGGGGGCGGTGCCGTTGTCTGTACAGAAGGTGAAGGACTACAATGTGCTGAAAAGATCAAGAAAAAACATATGAAAAACACGTATAACTATGAAAAACTACAAAATTATATGAAGTACTATTCAAAAATTATACTAAAGAAATAAAATAATACCTTGTTGTTGAGGGGTAGATTGTCGCAGTGGTTGAGGTGGCTGTGTTGGAGTAGTAATTGGTGGTTTTTGAGTTGTCTGTTGTTGGGATTGATGAGGTGGTTGTTGAGAAGAGATAATTGCATGTGACTGAACAAAGTGAGTTGGTGAAGATGGTTGACTTTGAGAAGTACGCGTATAGTCCAAAGTCCCTATAGTCTCAACAACAGTCAAATATATGTCAATTTAATATGGTAAATTGAAAATACAAAATGAGAATTTGTAAATAATAAATGTTAAGGTATTACTTCTCTAGCGTTTAACGAATTCAAACGGTTGGCGGTTCGGAGATGAGTGAACTTCCATTTTAGATTGTGAATGTGCCGACGCCTCAGCGTGTTGTTGGCCTCTTCCTCTTGATGCCGCCTTTTTTTGAGGAAGGGCCTCCAAAAATATTCTCTACAAATAGTAAATATTTAATCAGATTCGAGATGAACATCCTGTTAGTCTAATGTCGAAATATAAACTTTATAGTTTATACCTGTTGTTCTTGAAATAGAATTGACAAATTCATCAACACCTCATCTGTGCAAGTAGGAATTGGTTTTTCTTTTAAATTTAGAAGAGCCTTGTAATAAAAGCCAAGGAGATAGTTTGTAGGGTAAATGAATGGTTTTTTTGAAAGCATTGCATTTGTAATGTCAGTTTTTATTTTTTGGATAAAAATGTGCACCAATCAAATTTTTTCTTTCCGATAGTAGCAAGAATGTATGCAATAGCCCAGTTTGGTATATCCGTTTGGTGACCTTGTAAAACTATTCTGGCTTGAAAGAAGGAAATCATATTGGTAAGAAAGTGGTGTGTAATTCCTTGTGTATCCACACCACATCTAGATTTATTGACATGAGCTGCAAATGCCAAAAGAATGTTGGAATTAATATCAATTTGAATTGTATCAACATAAAAAACTAAATACCAAATGAAAATTGAAAAGAATTGACATTTAAAATCAATATGGAACCCGAAATTCAATTCCAGGTACTTCTTATCATCTTTTATGAGTGTTTCCTTTGTTGTAACAATGGGTAAATTTTTGAATGGAAGGTCAGTTAACCGATAAATATTAGATCGGTCGACACCGAATTAAAACATTCGACCATCATCCATAGTAACAATAAACAAACTATCATCTGTATTGTACAAGGATAAAAGGTAGTTCATAATGTCATGGTCTATTTTGAAATGGGGCATCCTAACGAGACCACCAAAGTCACATGGATCAAGCATATCCTTGTATTCCGAATTCATTTGTTGAACTGTCTGGATGTGGGGGCATAAAAGGTTCCTGTAGATTATTTTGGCCTTGGATAGGGCTTGGATTGGATTTTCCTCTTGATTTTTATCTTGGGCTTGGGCTGCACTTGTATACTCCATTGTAGTTTTCATAGATCTTGATTGTACCTAACTTGGATTCCTCTAAACAAGAAAATTCGAAATCTAGAAAGTGTAAATGTGAAAATGACAGGTGGCATGCTATTTATATGATAAAATTGGGGTTTGAAAGCCTAAGGCGCGCGACAAGGAATCTTCCTGTCGTGCGTCAAGAAGCTTTGTTGGTGCGTGGCAGGGAATCTTTTTTTCGCATGTCAAGAAGCTTTGTTGACGCATGATAGAGAATCTTCCCGTCGCGCATCAACAAAGTTTCTTGATGCATGACAATAAGATTCCCTATCGCCCATCAACAAAGTCTATTGACGCGTGACTGGAAGGCTCTTTGTCACGCATCAAAAAAGTTTTTTTTGACGTGCAACAGGAAGGTTCCTTGTCACGCGTCAAGAAACTCTGTTGACACATGACAAGGAATCTTCCTATCTTGCATCAAGAAAGCTTGTTGGCACACGACAGGGAATCTTCCTATCATGCATCAAGAAACTTTGTTGACACATGACAGGAAGATTCTCTATCGCGCATCGAGAAAGCTTGTTGATGCGTGATAGGAAGATTCCTTGTTGTGCGTTGACTATGCGTCAGTGTCTGTAGTCTCTCTTGAAAAAATAGCAGGTGAAAATTTAGTTCTGAAAAAAATTGAAAATTCACCTTTTAGTGAAACCAGTTTCGGGGATATTTGCTAGGTATTTTCCACCTCTAATTTCCAAGAGGTCTCTTAAAATGAACCCTGAGTGACCTTGGTTCTCATGACGGCATGTATATAATCCTTTGATACTTATAATATAAATTAACAATAGTAAGGTGTGGGGAGGAAGATGATCTATCTAAATACCCATAATATATTCATTTGTTCAATATAATAATACGACGTAACTTGAAGACTTAGAATCTAAAAGAGTGCATCACATCGATATATTTATAACACTCAACAAAAGTTAGGTTAGGAGTAGGTGAAAATGTGTAAAATATTCCACACATTCATTTAATTTATATGGAGAAAGAAAATTAGGAATTTCATCAAGATTTATTCTAGGTGAATTAGTTACATTCTCACCATAGTGTAGTAGTAGGAAGATTGATTCAAGTGCCACATACTTCAAAAGAAATCACATCTACATCAACATTAAGAGAAATGCTTTTTAGATATCCTTTTGTGTTTTTGCCAAGAAACTCTTGAAATAATTTCATTTATGAATAAGAAACTAATGAAATAATTTTGTGCATTACAAAGAATAAATTTGGTGAAAGTGGTAAGCAAGTGTTATCATGTAAAATGTATGATATGAAGAATTGAAACTTTGAGCCTGAGAACTAAGCCCATAGTTGAATATTTCACTTCTCGGTCACTGGTGTGTCCTTCCTCTAGCCATCCTTCCTCAATACCACTCTCAATTGGATTAAAATAAATTATTAACAAGGTTTTACATTTTTTTCCATGTACAAGGATCCTTGAGTAGTATAATTGATGAGTTCAGTATGACTCGATGGAAGATAACTTCCTCCAGAGGCTTAAAAAGGTCATTATGAGATAATAAAAAACCCTTTGGGAGAGTTAGATAAATATATTAAACATCTTAGGGTGATGTTAAGGAATATTGGAAGTGTTGGAGGTGATTTAGGAAGATTTAGGAAAGGTTTACTCATTCAAGGACAATCTACTCAACAATAGGTTTTCTAGGTGCAGGGAACAAACACTCTAATGGTGAAATATGACTTCTCTGGATGATTTTGAGAGCTCTTTAAGGTGTTAGGAGGTAAAAAAATAGGCACTGGAAAGATATGTGAATCCTATACATTTTGATAACATCCATTTTTACTTGAAGGTTTCATGAATAATTTCAAAATAATGTAGTAGCCCCTTTCGCTTCCAAAAAAAATGGCCCTAAATTTGCAAGCTCTAGAGGGATGGTCATTGCATGGTGATAGGTGAATATTTTTAAATGTTGATAAGTACCTCTCAGAATGGGTACTGTCATTATTTACCATGGGTGAGGATCTCATGAGAATGGGGCCAAAAATTGTGAGTTGAAAACACCTTCCGAACACCCTAGGTTGTGTTTTTGAGTGATGAAACTTCTAACATGAAAAAGGGGTAAAAAATGAGTTACCATGAGTTGAAAGAATGTTTCTAAAATATAAAGTAATGAATTAAGTGTTTATAAACACTATTATGATATCTATAGGGAAAAGAATTCTTTCTTCTAATTACAAACCAGGAGCAAGGATCACTCTCTTACTTTTCAAGGCCTCCACAATTAACCCTAGTGATCAAAAATCAAATCCATGATGCTAATTTTTTTTTTTATAATTATCTATCACTTACTAAAATAGGTATTCACCATGTATATGGAAGAATTTCTCACTGAATGAGATTATTGGCATGTGGCTACCTATTGAACTGAAATGAGGAGGTTGTCATGTCCTTCCTCCTTTGAAGTGTGATCACACTACAAGGTTCAAACGATTTTTTAAGAACACTACCAAGTGAGCAAAATCAAGTAAAAATCAGATGATTTATTATTCTTACATACATGGTGCTCTATATGAAGATCATACTCTTACCCCTCCTGGCTTGAGAATTCTCCTTAGATGGAATAAACTTTAGGATAATCATACACCTCTGTTCTCATATGCCTCTCATGGAAATAAATTATGCCTTGATATTTCACACATGATGGTCTTGAATGCCTTAGTAGCTTGACTAACACATCTTGGCTTATTCCTTGAAGAGGTTTTAACTTGATGATAGAGTCAAGATATGATGATCCTAAACTTACTCCACGAGCTTCCCATTTCACCTTTAAACATGATGATACCATTTTTAACTTCACAATTCACTTCCCTGACCAAGATGTCACATGAATGGTAACATGCTTATAGTATCTATACACATCTTCGCTCAATTTCTCCTCATGGAAATAGGTTTCCTCATATATATGGAAGGATTTATCCCTGAATAAGACTTGAAGGAATGTTTGATGATGAGATATATCTTCTTGAACTCCAAATGCATTGAATCACTATGAAAACAACTTCTTGAATTGCAAGATGCGATCACGTCGCCAAATATTGATTAAGTGTTTAGAATCAATATCAAGAGATATGCACCATTTATGATCTCAAGATGAATACCCTCACCAATAATGCAGGAGCATGATCTCCATCTCTATAAATATGTCATGGTGTCATTAATTTTTAGTGTGCATGTGTGTTATAGGTACATGGAATCCATGCGAGTCAGTTTGGTGTGGTGGTTTGAGTTTTGGACTTTCAAAAACTGCATACTTTCCCTCCAAAAGTGCAAAATGTAAAATTTGAAGGCTCTTATGGGTATCAAATATGAATATCAAGGTGTCATGTCATTATTTATGGGATTTAAGTCATGAATGTAAGTCCTAGTGGGGCCTAGGAGTCAATGTGAGTGAATTTAGGAAGCATCAGTCTTGGAGTCACCATTTTTAAGCTATGATGTTTTATTAAGAGACTTGAAAGGTCATAAGACTAAAGGAAGTTGAAGGGTCATAATTCAAATAGTAACTATCTTATAAGGAGTAAAAAATATCATGCTTGTAACTAATGAGACTATCATTCGAATGATCCAAGGTTTGAGAGAGCTAAGGCTCTAAAAAATTGAAGAAAATATAGTTTACAAACCACACAGTGATATAGGGAATATGTGTATGGTGATTATATGATGAGACTGCTAATGGTGAATCTAATTTCTTGTTTAAGATGGTGTTTGTAGACTGATGGAGAGATAATTATATATTCTTTCATTACATTCTTTGTATGCATGTTTATGCTTGTTCTTGTGGTTGTGAATTACAATGATTTTGTTGAATAATTACTGGTTGAATAATGTGAAGCACAATCAGAGTTAAGAAAGACAAGAGGAATGAGTTAAAGAGTTATACTATGACTGAGACATTCTCATAACAATATCTTGCACATATATTAGGTTGTATTTGATCAATATTGTTGATAGTGTTGTTAATAGTCTAGAGACAGGGCATGTTAGTGTATAGGTTGTGTAAGCGGACCAAGGGAGAGTATCATGAAGACAAGTTGAGTGGGACAAGGCTGAAATATTATGGAAGAGTGCATGGCACCTCATAAACTTCCAAAAATGTGGAATGTTAGCTGGAACTGTGATTAGTTTGAAAAAACCCTTGAAAGCATAGTAACACTACCCTATTGTACAACTACATGCAGATAAGGAAATATCCATTGTTCTAAGCCTTTAAAATGTTCATCAACCTATCACTGGTAAAATAATCATGAAGTGAATGGGTTGATAAACCTACAAAATTGATTTAGATTTTTGAAATTTTGTACAATTCAAAAGGTAAAGGAAATTCACCTTCTTAGGTTGTTTAGTAACCCCTCACTGGTTAAGCCAAGGGCTTATGGTTTGAAGGCTCTAATCGATGAGTTGAATCTTGAAAATTAGTAGATATGATGTTAAGAAGGTATATTAAAAGATTCAAAGGAAAATTGGAAGGTTTATTGGGTGCATGTTGAGGTGTGAGTGATATTCTAGGGGAGAAACAACAAATACAGACCTAAACCTAATTAAAAGCTCAATTTAATGAAGAAAGTGGTATTTGTCTTTGGAGTTCAAACCTAAAACTCTTAATGTAAATAGAAACACTTAATTGGTACTCTAAAATTCCCTCAATTTATTTAATATGTGCTTAAAGATGAAGATAGAGTCAACATAACACTTAGGTAGGGCTAGAAAGTGGGAAGGCTAGTCTAAGGTTGTGGATAGTGAATGGACCAGCTAATGGAAGGATATGTTAACAAAATTTGTCATACCTCCTTGAGATTGAGAAGGGTGTTTATGGATGCTTTTAGCTTACATGAAGAGTTTGTAAATTATACCAACCAAGAAGTGACCAATGAACCTTGCTCTTGTGCAATGTAAGGGAAATTTTGGTAAAGGCAAGTGAGAGGAGTCTTTAGATGAATGTTGAGAAAATAGATGGGTGAAATAAGTGGTTTAGTGGTTTGAGAACATGATGGAATGATAATACTATCTCATAAGAAAGGAATAGATTCAAATGTGCCTATATGTGAAGCTTCTTAGTTGTGGAAACAAAACCAATTGAGCTAGTCAGGGTAGAGGTAGACCAAAGTAGAGAACTAGAGGAAATTATTGGGATAGGGACAACACTGAGAGAATGAAGGAAGCCTTGAGGAAGAGCTCATGATTTTTTTGATTGCACCAATTTTCATCATGATGTTTTAGATCCTTCATAGATCTCATGATGACCATTCCCTTGATTATTTGAATCGATAAAAAAATTACATATGTGTTTTGATTTATTATGTTATATAAGGAATTACATGAGCCCATATATTCGAGCAATTATTGCTACCTTTAGGAGTTGTGAGGTTTATAAAATATATATTTGACACATCTAAAACTTCTAGAAATGTCAATAACCAATCAAGAATACCCCAAAACCTGAACAATGACTATATTCTTTCACAAAATATATATTGATTGTATAATTTAAACCCTAAAATCTTTAGCCTTAATCTTGAAATCTTGAAAAATACCTATGTACTGACCAAATTAGAAAATGAAAAATTATCTTCTAAACTGTGACTGATGGAGCTATGAGACTAGTTCCATAAGGTGAAGAGTGACCCTAGTTTCTTATATTTACAAAAAATAAATTTAAAGTATAAGTTTTTCATTTATTAATATTTATACTTTATTATTTCTTAATAAAGTATTAAGATTAATAAATGAAAAACTTATACTTAAACCATTTATTTTAGTAAATATATCCCTCCCAAAACCACATATACCACATAGCAAATAGGAATGTGAGCACGTTATAACACACTCAAATTTTAGGATTGGTAATTATCAAACCTGATAATTCATAACACGATCACATTTTCCAAAAATGCACTCACATTTCGATTAAAATTGGATTTGTGTCCACTTTTTGCCCCCCCAACTTGGTGCACTTACTCAATCTTATTCCCTAATTTTGTCCTTCTTTTTCCTCCACTAGCACCTTGATTCAAACATGTACCTTATGGTTTTAGGCATTACTGAGGATTCTGAAGGCTTATACCCTATTCATTACTCACAAAAATGTTAGATTTATCATTAAAATGCATTCAAAGAAATCTAAATGCCCACATTTATCCTTTTTGTCAAACTGTCCTTAATCACCCTTAAGACAAGGTGGTTGCTACTGTCATGGATAGAGGGAACTACTTGGACCCAAAAGATATTTCCTTCTTCCTTAGTGTTATCTTTCCACCCCCAAGGTATACCCCAAATTTGAGGTCCCAACTCTTCTTTCTTCTCCACCTATCCCACTTTCTATTCCTAAGTTGTCAAACCCTTAAGTAGGTCTTGGGTAGGCTACTGTCATGCATGACCTTTGTTATAGATGGCTTCAAATTGGAATGAATAGATATCTAGGCACCCATTATATTCTTCTCACCATGTTCCAAGTTTCAAGGGATAACTCTAATTCTAACCACTCGATCCTTTGATATGGGTCCTTCCAAACTAGGTCTTGGACTGTAACACACTGTTTTAAGATGAATTGTCAAGTTTTTATTAGGAATTATTAACACTCACATGGTTTATTGTTATGTGATTCCATATATTATTACGTCTGTGTGAGGTTGTTTGTAAAAAATCACATAGAATAGATAGGTAAATAAAGTTTTTTTCGTATTAATAGGGTGAATTCCTTGTTTATAGGAATAATATTCATATATAAATGTACATATCTCATATGTTTTAAATATACAAGAATATAATATTATTCTATGTTTTTTGTGCAATTCTGAGCTAAATACTTTAGTTTTTCTCCAAACTTCAATATTGAAACTCTAAAATTCCTCTTGAACCTTCCTTTGGACCTCCTCAGGATCACTTCTACCAAGTTTCATACTTTAATTCCTTCATTTGGACCATAATCCTTCAAGGCCTAGCTATACCCTACCTATAGAATAAAATATAGCCCAAGAAGTAACATTTGAATATAAAACTCAATGTATTTTGATTCAAACCCCTATAGTTTGCAGGGACGACTATTATAACCATACAAGAAGGATTACTTTACCAATGGGCACATTTACTAAGCATTTCATGCACACTACCACGAGTTTATATTCATGCATTTATACCAAATCAAATAAGAAGAAGTTGTACATAGTTAAGCAATTTCTCTTGGGGTTTCCTAGTCACTCCTTGGCCTTGTTCATTGTTAGTTTGATCATGTATGGGCTTCCCATGGTGAATTTAACATTGTATGCCTTCCTTCATTTAAACTAGCTTAGTCAGTTACACACAGTCACCCATGTCCAGCCCATCAAGAATAATTACTCATGAAATTCACTTTATCACTCTTAGATCTACCATAACTTTTGTAATGGCTTTACTATCCCTATTATGCACATGATCATCCTTAAAGGATACACTCTAAGGTTTTCATCTAGACTATTGAACTCTTCCCTTTTACCAGAGTACAACTCATAGTCTATTCAGGGTTCCCACATGTAATAATATTTACATCACATTGAACATCTTCAAAGTATTAGACCACATGACCATTTATTGGTTCAAGGATAAGCTCAACAAATTTCAAAAATAGTGCACTCTGAATCATACTTAGGCACTTACACATTCACAAAGCGAGTAATGTATAAGAAACCTTAAAATAAAATCAATGCATAACAATCATATGTTCCATACCAAGCTTAAGATCATATTGTATACAAATATGAGGGTAATTTAATCTACTCTGAGACCAAGAAATTCATCCATGCATATTAACAAACCTCAAATTTCATGCAAAACTCTCATAAACCTGAGTTTTATCCTTCATTGTCTTCCTTGAAACCTTACTCTATGATTCATATCCATATAGGAATGAATAATAACTATTACATTTGATAATTTATATTCTTCCACTCACCCTATAACCAAATATAGGTTCTTAGACTCATGGTCATATGAGTGATTTCTAGACTTACCACTAGGTTTCTTAACTTACAGGCTCAAGTCCTTAATTATTGACTCACATTATGACTTCTAACTCATGGAAGGACCTAATACAACCCATTGTACCCCTATTTAATCCTTTTGCAAGGTTTACAAGCCCATGAATTCATGAAAACAACAATGACAAGCCAAAAATGGCCTCCACATTCAATTTTTACATTTTGGAGGGAAATGCTTTATTTGAATTTTGAATTACCTAGTCACCAACTAATACCTCTAAATGACTTAAATTGACCCCTAGGACTCATGACCATACCTGAAAAACCAAAAATTGGATGTTGTCATCCTATGTACAATCTAGAGTTGATTCTCCTACATAAAAAAAAGTTGGTGAGCTTGTTACAACAAGAAGAATCACTGCATAAAAAATATGAAAACGAAGAGAAAGCACTTTCTTCTCATCAAAAAGGGAAGAACAAATTCCAATCTTTGAATAATTCCCAAAAGTATAATCATTAAGGGGAAAAGCAAAACAAATAGTATCCTATTTACAGTAGAGGCCATGATTTTAAATATTGATGGTTCAACACGCACAAGAAGGGTTTATCTAGAAATTTGATACCTAACAATAAAGAATCTCAATAGGGAAAATATAGCTATAAGAAAGGCCTGAAGAAGGGGAAATTGGAAAATAAATCCCATCAATAAGGTAATGTTGATGAATAAGAAGACAACTCGGATGATGGAGACTTCTTGTACACTGTTCACTCCAATGAAGGAACCACGTCTACAAGTGTAATATGGTACATTGATTTAGGTGTTACTCGATACATGACTAGACGTAAGGACTAGTTCTACACAATGCAAGACATAACTTCCAAAAATCATGTCTCGTTGGGTGATGACTCATCATACAATGTCCAAGGTATTGGAAACATCTCTTTACCTCTTGAAACATGTAATTTTAGATTATCAAATGTCTTATATGTCCATGGTTTGACAAAGAATTTTCTATCATTCAATCAACTTATAGATCAAATTTAAAGATTTATTTTGATTGTAAAGTTGGTAAAATTTTTTTTTTGATTGAAGATAAATATAAAATCTCTTATTTTTTTCATGAGCTTCAAATTTTGGACATATGTTTCATCTTGATTTTTCCCAAAAAGACGATCAAGCCCTCATTACAAAGGACACATCCTCTGGTCAGTTTTGGCATAGAATATTTGGTCACATTAGCTTTGGATATCTTGACACACTCAATCTGTATGACATGGTGAGAAGATTTCCACATCTCAAGAAGGACATAGACAAGTGTCCAAATTTATTAGTAGGTAAAAAACACAGAGATTCATTCTAGAAGAGTACATATCAAGATCTAGGTAAGCTTGCTCTTGTGTAATTCGGTATTTGTGGACCAATGTAACCTAGTTATTATAGTTTTTAGTATTTCATGCTTTGCGTTGATTATTATTCTAGAAAAATGTCGATATATTATTTTTTTAGCAAGGATGAAGATTTTGAGAACTTCAAAAATTTCAAAGTGACTATTGAAAATGAGACTAGTCATAAAATCACATCTCTTCACTCAGATCGAGGGGGAATTCACCAAAAATGGGTTCAATGCCTTTTTGGAAGCTCAAGGGATTTGTCAACAGATGTCTCGTCCACATACACCACATAAAAATAATACTATTGAGGGAATGAATCATACTATCATAGATATGGTTTGATGTATGATTGATGAATCAGAACTTGCAAAGATAATCTGGGAAGAAACAACTAAGCCAGTAGTATATCTGTTGAAAAGAGTTCCTAATGTTTCTCTTAATGGAGTAACACCACATGAAACATGGTCATAATAGAAACAATATATCACACACCTTAGAGTATTTAGGAACAAAGAAAGCATGAAAATTCCTAAGAAGAAGAGAAAGAAGTTATATATGAAGGTATAAAAATACATTTTCATTGGATACAATGTAGAAGATATTCAATACAAATTGGTGGATCCATAGACTAGGAAAGTATACACTAACAAGGATGTGGAGTTTTTGAGAAGAAAGAAGATGAAGCTCCTTCCAAAAACTCACCAGATATTCAAAACAACCCTATTGTGAAACTATAAGATGATATTCCCATTGATGATGATAGTGATGATGAGGATAATAGTAATGATTTTTTAGGAACAAAACCCACGGGAATAGTTCAACATATGCCTAAATGGTATACTAACATGATTTGAGATGCAAAATTGGATGGTCCTCCAAACACATCCACTCCTAGACCATAGAATCACAAAAAAGCTCATGAAGAGGTAACTTTTTACTTAATGAGTAGAGTTATTGAATATATTGAGCCATCTACAGTTCATGATGCCATATAGTCTAAAGTTTGGAAAGATGCCATAGAAGCTGAGTATCAATTAGTGATGAAAAATGCATGATATCTTATCAATATTCCACTAGGGAAGAATCCCATTGGATGTAGATGGATTTTAAAAACAAAGTACAAAGTAGATGGGACCATTTACAAGTACGAAGCGAGACTAGTAGAAAATTGGCATGCTTACAAGGAAGTCATAAAAAATATGAGGAGACATTTTCTCCCACAACTAAGATCAAAATGATCTTTGTTCTAACTACATAGCTTGGATGCAAAGTTCACTTCATGGACGTGAAAAATTCATTTCTCAATGGATACTTATAGGAAGAAGCCTACATGAATCAACCAAAAGGTTTTGTCATAACTATAAAATAAGAAAAGTTATATAGAATCATCAAATCATTATACGGTTTCAAATGTGCTCCCCGGACATGGTATATCAAAATTGATGATCACCTCATTCATAATGAATTCCATAGGAATCCTTATGTTCCCAATCTCTACCTCAAAAAGAAAGGGGGGATATTTTCATTTCTGTTGTTTATGTTGATGATCTAGTCATCATTGACATCACAATGAAGACGATCGATGAAATGAAGATGGATCTTAATCAATCATTTGACATAATAGGTCTTGGGCTGATGCACTATTGTTTTGGCTTGGAAGTATGGTAGAAAGAGAATTGCATATTTGTTTATGAGTTGAAATATGCCAAGCACACACTTGATAAATTTTAGATGATGGATTTTATACCCATTTCCACACATATGGATGAAAAACTTCAGATATCTCATACAAATCCATCTCCACATGTAAATACAACTATTTATCAATAATTGATCAGGATTATCATTTACCTAGCTTATACTAGGCTAGATATCATATTTTATGTCAACTATATTTCAACTCATAAAATCCATCATCTAAAATTTTATACCCAAAGTTTTTCATCAAAAAATAGCAAGGTGGATCTTGAGACACATCAAGTGCGCTATGGATATTGACTTTGAGTATAAGAAGAATGATAAATTCTGCTTGACAGGATATTCAAAATCAAATCATGTAGGTAATATCGATGATAGGAAATCTACTTCTAGATTTGTTTTCTTTTTGGAATCTATTCCTATCATGGGGAAACAAAAAACAATTTTTTTTCTTCATCTTCCATAGAAGATGAATATTGTGCTGCATGTGGAGTTGTCTATGAAATATTATGGCTAAGTCTCATACTTGAGGGGCTTGGAATACCATAGGAGAAACCTACCACCTTGTATACTGGCAATGAATGTGTTATAAAACTTCTTCACAATCCAGTGTTTCAAGAGAGGACAAAGCACATCAAGGTATACGTATATTTCATCTATGAATATGTTTTGAGACACAATATTCAGCTCCACATTTTCCCAACATTTGAACAGAGAGAAGATATTTTCACTAAGTCACTTGTATGTGAAAAATTTGACATGTTTAGAGAATTCCTCTCCTCTTCTCTTGAGACAATTCATAATTAGGGGGAATGTTAGGTAAAAATATTAGGTTAATAGTAATTATGCATTGTAATAGCGATTTAGTGTTTACCATAGGTAATTAATTTTTACTTAGGTAAATTCGTTATATGGTTTAATTGTTATAACCATTATATTTATTTATTATTCACGTATATGTATTTGGTTATTTGGTGGTTATTATTGTATAACAATCATGGTTGTAATATCTAATGTCCAATATGTATAAATATTGTAGCATATAAAATCCCTATAACTTGATAATAATCAATAAAATCTCACAGGCTACCTCATTCTTTCACAACCACAAGATGATCAACATGTGTCACAATCTTCCTGGTTGCTATGTTCTCAAATCGTTTAGTATTGGGGATCAAATATTCTATTCCCCCTCCATAATGATAATCGAATTGAGCATCTATTTCTATCAAAATGCACTTGCTTACAAACCCCCCATTACATTTTTTTTTCTAATTTGATAAATTCCCCCACCCATGCCTTTACAAAAAAATTATTCAATAAGAAAAACATATTCCTTATTAAAACCATCCATTAAAAATTCATTACCTTTTAATAATTATCTCTCCCTTTTATAATTTTTTAAAATTTCCCCCTTAAAAACACAAATTCCTCAAAAGATTCTTCAAAATGAAGTTTTAAGAAAAAATGTGCTTTAAGACCTCCATGTTATGAATCCCCAATATTATTACATGAGCTACATAGGCCATGCAATATTTCAAATTGAATTATACTATAGTTTTAAGAAAAAATGTTCTTTGATACCTCCAAGTTATGAAGCCTCAATATTATTCCATGAGCCACACAGGCCATGCAATATTTCAAATTGAATTATACTATTATAATAATTTAATGAGTTACTCTATGGATTTTAATGAAAAATAACATCACACCTTATTATTTGGATTTACCATATGCTTCTTGAATCCCAATACTCAATGTATTGGAAAATATACGTTGATTACATAATTGTGTGCTTTGCAAAGTGGATTATAGTTTATTGGTCATCATAAGTTGTTGAGTTATAGTTTGTGATTTTCCACCACCACATTAAATGACCACTCATTGAGAGAGGTCATCAAGTTCTAAGACAAATGAGATGCTATTAAATTTCCTGGTCAAAATGCATGGACCTTTAGATGGAACACGATTACCATTGGGATGATAATTCCTTTGTAAAACAAAACAAGGTGAATGGGGATAACATCGATGGTTTCATACCAACTTGGATGTGATCTACAAGGTGTCCAAAATGTTGAGTTTTGAAAAATCCAAAGAAAAAATCATCTCATTACATACCACCGAGGTGTTGAAGTAATATTGAATGGGGAATACAATTACAGTTGAGATTGAATTTTTTAGGTTAGATTCCAATGTAACAAGGGGCTCACCAATGCCAAGATGTTGCCACAAGGTTGTTTACAGGGATCTAATAAGGTACTCAATGGGTTCCCCGCATGTTATCAAGGCTGAGAATAGGATTTATTTTCCAAGTTGGAGGCATTTAAACATAGGGATATCATGAAATTTAGAAACCAATTCATGAACTCACTTCTATATGGAGAGAGAAAATGTTATATAAGACACAAAAAAGTTTTCAACAAAGTAGAAACTAACGCCTACATGAAGACTTTCCATTGAGAGGGAAGTTGGTGTGAGTGGTGATGACGAGGAAGACTTGATGTGATCTATACAATGTAGAGGGTGAGTTAAAGTCTCCACTTAATGCAAGAGCAAAAGTTGATAACAAATCGCTAAGGTTTTCAATGTTATAGAGACAAGGGAGATTCTTAGATAAAGATCACCTAATGAGACAAGAGGATCTCCAAGGATGAATAGAGTCTGCAATGCAAACTTAAATGAAATGTGATTTCAGTCTTGGTAGAGTAATAAATCCATAAATATAATGAATATTTGATGCAGTCAAACATACAAGCATTAAAAACACCTTCCAATCTAGAGAGTTGTAAACCGAGTTCTTTATACTTTTCAACTATATTTAAAAACCTATGCAAAACCCTTAAACAAACACATGCAACACAAACAAATCTACAATAAATATCTAGAAAATCATCAAACAAGGAGTTGTGCCCAAGTAGAGCCTATGGTTGTACTCTAAAGATAATTTTTTTCATCATCCTTCCATGTGCATATATGTAAAAATCCAAAACAGACCAGATTCTATTGCAGCAAAAATATAGATTAGTTATAGTTGATCCTAACATGTTCTAGACTAAAATATAAGTTCTGAAGTATTCTAAAATGTTGCAAGAAAAATTTGAACCACAAGAGTGCTCACACAAATAAATAAAACACTAAAAGAAAACATAAACTAAGAATGACCATAATGAATAAAGTAAAATTGAAACTGTAGATAGAGTGAACATGATGGAAAGCATCAGATGATACAAATGAATGACATATGGAAATGGTTTCGTACATGGCCCAAACTACTAGTGCCATTGAAAAGTGCAATGATGATGAACATACGAACAAATATTTTGCACGTATCCTACATTGCATATCCTTTATTTACACGTTTTGATATAAACAATAAATGAATGAGCATAAAGAAGGGAATGTGGTTGCATATGGCTTACACAACTTACCCATTTCCTTAGTCTACTTGAAAAAATGAAACATGGGTGGGGTGAAAGTTATAGAGGTCTCTTTTGAAACCCACTCTGATACCGAATTTTGGGGTTACCCCTTCACCTAGGGAGAGCATGTACTCAATAAGATTCAATCAACATATCTTATTCAAGAGGGATAGAGAAATATATAAAGAGTTGATCTCCTAAAAATAGCGAGTCAAATATCATCTATAATTTTCCCAAAATATCTTAACTAATCGCTAAACTAATGTGGATGTTATGTGAGTAATAACTACTTACATTATGAATTAAATCTTAATTTCTACTAAATCCTATTATTAGGTGATTATTACTCATATAATGATCACTTATAATCCAAATATTATTTTATCCACTTTTCTATTTTCCCACATAAAAATAATGTTTAATTTGAAGCACCTAAGTCCTAAGCACCCATGTGGGGACTAATTCTTGACATTTACTAACTAGAACAAAATAGACCACATTAGTGAACTATACACCTAATAGAACTAAACTAAATAAATGATTAAAAGAAACACTTAGTTACAAAAAAATTGTAGGAGGTGAATTCTTATCCAAAAAATTATCTAATAAAATGATAAATCAATCTAAAAAATACTAAGTAATTTAGCATCCCCCCTTAATTTTGTATTGTTTCTAGTGACATAGAGAGGAAATATCTGACTACCTCAAATTATTCATGTGCAAGTGCCTTTGTGAAAATATGTGCACATTGTTTTGTTGATGTAAAAAATTGAAGTTGGATGTGGTGTTGTTTTATGTTCTCACGAATAAGTGTATTTGTATCTCAATGTGCTTGGTTCTTTCATAAAAGACAAGATTCTACAATTTTTTGGTAACACCATCATTAATATAATGCCCGATGGTAGGTTATTTTGGTGAAACTCCCAAGCCTTCCAAAATGTGATGTAACCATCAATTTGTAGAAAAATCCTCTCATAGAATGATATTATGATTATTGTATGATCTAAAACAAGATTTCTAAAAATCTATTTTTATAAAGTCCTAAAAATCCATTTTTAGTAGTTTTCAGTATCTTTTAGAATTTTGCATTTATGGGGTCTTTGGATAATTTCTAGGCTTCAAAGTATATGAAAATATCCAAAGTTCTATCTTTGTAGTGATATTTCAAAGTTTGTTCTGTCATCTTTCTAATGGATCTTGCGGTTCATCAAATAAGCCAATGGGCTAGGAGACATGACCCCAACAAGTAGCAATAAATAGAATAATAGTACTAATAGGATATAATTCAATTTTTTTTGACTTATTTCTTATTGAATCCATCCCTAAGGTGGATACAAATGGTCTCCATGTAAGATGACATTTTGGTTCCCCTCTTGAGCCTTTCATATTCTATTCATAGCAAGTTTTCATATTCTCCATTGTATAGTTACAAAACAACTTGTCTTGAATAAAGAGATATATCTTCAATCATACATCTCTATTATAGATTTTTCCAATTTGTACTCACTTAGAATTGCAATAATTTTTTTAATGTTTACAAATATTTCATTGTGAATTTATTTTCATAGCACCTTAAGCACCATTATTAGTGTGTTATCTAAAAAGTTGCAATTCAATTCATATAAGTGGTATCAGAGATAGGTTCTTTCCACTCTTTCATATCACAATACATGAGGTCAAAATACCAAAAGAAGCATGCCCATAATCATGATTCTTTGGATTATCTTCCTTGCCATTTAAAATGACCTTAAGCAATGAAAGAGGAAATGGGAGATCCCTTAAGAGAAATTCTTGATGAAGCCCTTGAGAAGTAAAGGACAAAGATGGTGGCATAATTCACTAAAGTCCTTTCTTGGTTCATCCCTGTAATTGACCCCACCTCTACAACTATAGCCACATCAAGCAAGAGTATGATAATGTTTCATGTCAAAATGGTGGCAATCATACTCCCTACAAGAGTATGATAATGATTATGTAATAGTAAATAAGAAACCTCCAAAAACGTGGGGTGGTTTCATAAAGGCCATAAAAGAAGAATATTATCCAATAAAGACATATGAGGACCATTTCATGAAACTACACCCTTTACATCATGGTTGTGACTAGATAGTGTAGAAATAAACCAACAAGTTTTATACCATATTAGTTAAATTTGGTGCATGAGACATCGAGAAGAATTGGATTCTCAAATGTTGTAGTGGGTTGCGATATTACATCCATGAAGAGATGGATTTAGTAGACATCAACACTCTTATGAAACTACCAATATGCAGTCAATATTGAAGAAAGATCCAAAAGAAAGGGAAATAAAGATATTCATATTCCAAGAAAAGGAAATATGAAACTAAGAAACAAAAAAGGTATACACCACCACATAAGCATGATAAAAAACAAGCATGGAAATAAAATCAATGACAAGACACAAGGATGTGGGTTGAGAAGCACAAGATTAGGTAACATGATATGAAGGAATATCAAGCTACTAATAAAACTCTACTAACAGAATCATGTGAGCCAGATGCAAAATACACCTTCACAAGGAAACAAGGTACACATGAAGAAGAGGATATGATTGTGGATCTAGATCCATATACCAATGTTGACACCACAAGAATAATATATCCACCAAAAGATGACAAAAAACATCTATTCCACTCACAAATGTCGGTAAATGGTATAGATCTTCACTTTATTCTAGATAGTGGTACTCACAACAATATGATATATGTAGAAATATTAAAGAGGCTAAATATTGTAACAACACCTCACCCACAACCATACTCTATTGTATGGATCATTTAAGGAAGAAAATTATGTGTGAATTGGCAATACTACCTTCCCTATTCAATCAAACCATTCACATTTGTGGTGGTATGTGATGTGACACCACTAGA
The DNA here is from genome assembly GCA_019776745.2 of Taxus chinensis. Lineage (NCBI taxonomy): Eukaryota > Viridiplantae > Streptophyta > Pinopsida > Cupressales > Taxaceae > Taxus > Taxus chinensis. Next base: position 266,991,418 of record CM034147.1, on the reverse strand, counting down.
TTTAAGTGATGTTCTTCTTGGAGATTCATACATGTGGGATCTTCATGGTGTCTATGAGAAGATGCCTGGGAGTTTCATTATTACTCTAGGTCATAAATTCCACCACATCCAAAAGGTAACCCCTACCAAATCATCGGCCCTAATTAGTGCAAAGCAATGTAGGAGGTTGATTTTTGAAACTAAGATTCTTTTTTACTCATGGTATGGATCAGGGAAAAGTAAAAGGTTACAATGAAAAAAAGATTGGTCCCACTAGGTGTTGAACTAATTTTCTCTCTCTTGTTTCAGATTAGTGAAATGGTAATAAAGAAAATAAGTGAATCCAATAATGAGAGGGTGTAAGGATACTTGTAGATGATATGTTGATGGAAGCGGGCGTAAAATATCCTCCTCGTAGTGGGCTTGACTACCTACAAAACAAAGAGAAAATCAACACAAAAATGGATTAGTAGATAGGATGGTGGGTTTCTTGACAATGTCGGTCCTGAAAACTGAAAAATTCCTAGGATGGATGTCAATCCACTTTTTAATAGAGGAAAAATAAGACGATAGATAAACAATCATATGCAATAGAATCTGAACTTGAAACAAAAAAGATAAGATGAGATGGATAAGATAGAATGTAGGTTTGATAAAAAACAAATGATATTAAAACAAATTTGACCGGGTCGATGGCGACCTAGAATTGATGGAAGTAGTCAATGGTGACTATAGCAGGATAAGTCAAACAACAAGCAAAAAATGTAGATTTGAATGAATCTGAAGCAAATATGAGATTGATGATGATGTTAGGATTTGGATATGATTTTGGACAGAAAGGGTGCAAGAAAATTATTGGATCTAATAATGAGGATGGTAACTACTAATCCGATTGATGGTGACCAAGTTAAATTGATAGGGACAAGGACTAGAAAGTCAAATTTGGACTTATGAACATGTAGATTAGAGAAACACAAAGATATGGACACTTGGAAAGTAGTGAGAAAAATCACAGATGCACCAAATAATTGAATAAGAGATTGATCCAGTGTCGAAGATGATTGGGCAAGATCGAAGGTGATTCGATATGATGAGGATGAAATTTGAAGTTATAGGTGTGCATAACAACAAGATTGAAGGATTTAGAATTCATAGTTATTAGAGGAAAGATGGTTCGTAGGATGGTCAATAGATGACGAGACAAATGTGGATCAGGTTGACAATGATTGGTCGTAGTCGATGGTGATTGGGAAGGGATATAGGGTTTGAGGATGAAAAATTATGGAATAATGAAATGCAGAGACAGATTGGCGATGGCTGATGCAAGGGAAGAGCTCTGAGATGGATGATGAACCTACAAGGATGATACACAATGGTGGTGGGATGGAAATAGGGATTCTAAGCATGCAAAATTTTGATACCAAGCAAAGATAGAACTTTAAATATCCAAAGGTGATGGAAAATATCTCCAAAGTAGGTCCAAGGTGGTGATAGAAGATGCAAAGAAGAGAAAGAAATAAATCCAAGGTTACAAGAAATCCTGAAGTCTCAAAAATTGCATCCTTATGAGAGGATGGGTATGGTTGTATTTATAGGGTTGATGGAAATTTGAATGGGTCATTGATGACTGCGACAGTCCGTCAATTTTGGTGGTGGAGGATACAACAAGATTATGGTTTCAGGTGGTAAATATGGGTTAAGGTGCCTTAAGAGGATAAAACGTAGTTGGGGATAATAATGTATTAAATGAAGGTAGATGAGAACCTAGGGATGGTAAATAAGGTGTTTAGGGAGGATAAAAAAGGGTTAATGAGTAGGTTTAGGGATGATTAATGGGTATTAGGGATTGATTAAATGGGGTTAAGGGTGAATTAGGAGAAATAAAATAAATGATAGGAAATTGGGAAACTCAAATAAATGGGATTTAAGGGGCAAAAGGGAAATTTGAATGGGAAGAGAGATATGCATGTAAGTAATGAAGATAAAGGGAAGAAGACATGGGATATAAAAAATTGACGTCTACATTTTCCCTTTTTGTCAAGTGGTTTGCATTGGGAAAGCGATCAAACAAAAATGAGAAGTGATAGAAGATGATGATGGAGGTGATCCTCCTCAAAATAGGGATTGATGGCATGAAGAAGAATTGACCATGAGTTTGGAAGAGATAGATTAAGGGATAGAGAGTGGAAAATGAGAAAAGAAAGAAGATGAAAGAAGATGCCCCAAGTGGAGAGAGATAAAAAAAATAAAAAATATGGTGTTGATTTTGGAATCACATTGGTAGGGAAAAAATAAAAACCTATGATGGAGGTGACATTAATATCCTATGGACCTAGGAGTCGGTGAAAACCACTGCAAAATGGAGAGAGTCCAACGAGAATCTGCTCAGATGGATGCGCAATCCGTGGGACCAGTGGGTCAAATGCAGACATCAAAAACATGCACAAATATATGTGAGGATGGTCAAGAAAATGGTCTTGACCAAATGCTGGGGTAAAAGTGGATGCGATATACTACATACATGAGGAATCAATCAAATATGCATCATGGTGGGATGAAAAATGGAAAGATGGCCACAAACATGGGATTAAGATGAGGTATGGTGCACTAAGAGGGAACATAAATATGGCCATGAAGTGGGATTAATGATAAGATATGGTGTCCCAAGAGGGAACATAAAGATGGGCATGAAGTGGGTTTAATGATGAGATATGGTTTCCCGGTAGGGAATAAATAGATGGCCATGAATGGTGGGCTTGACATGTGATCAAGAATGTGCTGCTAGATAAAATGATATGCAAGGATAACAAGATGAGCCATGTAAAGCAAAGATCAATGTGTTATGGGTGAAACAAAAGACTAAAGTGGAAGAGATAAAAGGATTGGATGAAGAGACTGGATCAGATGAGATGAAATATTGGATGAGAAGAGATAAAAAGATCGGATAAGATAGATTGGATGAGATGATATAGGAGATCAAATAAGATAGATTAGATGAGATGAGATAAGAGATTAATGAGATAATAAATTGGATGAGATGAGATAAGATGGTGTGATTGAATTGGATTGGATGTGATAGATAAAATGTGACCTTATGAGGATGATTGAAATATAGGAAGGAAACTACATCATAGGAAGGATCGAACATAGGATAGATGATTTTAGATTACATTGGAGGTAAAGTGTGAAAGGGAACACAAAAAAAACAATGCATCTTAGACCCTTTGGTAGGTTTTAACACATAACTAATGATATGCAGTCACATTTAAGACCATAAGGGAAAGATGGAAGGTGTACTTATAGACCCATTGTAGACATAACAAAGGGGTTTAAGATGGAGCTTGTATGGGGAAAATAGGTTCTCTTCACATGGTAGTCCTAGGTCTATGCACCAGCTTTGAGCAATACGATACAAACTGATCAATGCAGGAATTTTGCTACATACGGGAAAGTTGGTTGATGTGGGAAGCTTCATGGGGGTGCTTGCTTTTGATACTTTTCTTTTGATTTTTAGAGATTTTGGAAGGTTGATCAATACCAAAATTATTTTACTGCCATGACATAAGAAAGTATCCATCCTTCGAGGGAGTGGTCCACATATATACTTTTTCTTCTAGATTTTTACTTTTTAAATGACACGATAAGATATGTATGATAGTTGTACTTCAAGGAACTAGTCTATACTTTTGAAAATTTTGATTTTACATGAACAATTATCCTTCGAGGGAGCAGTATACTTTTAGATAAGATAACATTTGATGAGAATTCATGATTTTGAATTTAGGATAGTGTTTGGGATATCCATCTAGAACACTTGGGGAGGAGAAGATAAGATGTACAAACAAAACCTATGGACCCTTATCATGGTTCCAGTAGGTAGATAAGAGGGTAATATATGTAATGATTGAGGGTTTCCCACTTATAAGGAGGAAATGGTCAATAAGGAATATACTATGAAAAGAGTCATGGTGCCAATATTCAAGATCCTCGATAAGAAAGTAACGGTAAAAGGCATGATTCCAAATCATTACAAAGAGATATGGAAAGGATGATGAGGGAGATAAGATCTTTGATGTGACTAATACCATGTTGGTATATATGTTAACAATAGAATGGTCACAATTACAAGGCATTGAGAGGTTCTGCTTCTAGTTTACCATCAAGAGACACTAAACGATAGGATTCAGACCCATATTTACGCGTGATAATATATGGTCTTATGTAGTTGGGAGAAAAATTTCCACATTGGCTTGTTTCTAGAGCAGTGGCATTATGATTAAAAGAAGTTAGGGGGAAGGGAAAAGGTGTCATCCATGTCCATGGGATTTTTGGATGGAAAATAAAATGGATCGATGTGCATGAGAGCTGTAGATGTAATGTGTGGGAGAGAATTAATATTTAGGAGTTGATACTCCCTGTGTGAGATATGCTACATCATGGTGGCAAGAGAATCATCATTAGGAGATCTAGATGTGGATATGGATGCCGAGGGAGATGGGAAAGAATTTTAGAAGGAGTAGCGAAAATGGATCTAGGTTCTAATTAGATATTTAATTGAGGATCATGAGGTTGAGAGTGAGTGGAAATTCGGAAAGCATCGATGAAAAGAGGGCGACCTTCTTTGGGTGAAGAAAAATTTGGAGGATGGATGGAAACGAAGGTCTTGGATGAAAAAGATTTAGAAGTCTTAGGTGATGAGGGTTGGACTCGATGATTATGGGTGGATGTGGCTGAACTAGTAGATGGAAGAGGATGATCTTCATCGATGAAAAGGTCATCTTATTCTATAAGATTATGGATAAGAGTTTGGAGGGGCTTGCAATGTTTTGTATCATGTCTAGGGGTACAATGATAAGTATAAAAAAAATTATAATTGAACCATGAGGGTCTTTTGCCACATGAATCAAAATATTTGATAGGGGAAGAGTGATTGTAAATGCTTGAAGGAGTAATTGAAATATGTATGTATAGGAGCCAATGGGAGTCTTTGAAAAAGGGTTTGGGGATGTGTAGACACTAAATCACACACTTTGGGTATCTATCTAGTCTTGATTACATACTTGTTGGCGAGAAAATTTTTGGGGGACAAATTTATGGGTTTCTTGCCAATACTCTGGGAATCTAAGTCCCTCTAAATAAATGGTGTAGCTTCCATATATGCATGCACGAGTAAGGTGAGTTTTATTCGGGTTGGCTTTGTGGCCAGGGATCCAATAGGGGCACTCCACTGACCCTGTAGAAAAAGCTTACACATACCTGCAAGAGATGAATTTGCTAGGAGAGTGGGAAAGTGAGTGAGAATGTTAGATAAGAGGACTAATGCTACAAGTAGAAAATCAAAGTCTTGCATATATCAGTTTAGAAGTTTCATCACATGCATTAAAATTAAGAAGAAAAAAATCTACAAATAGCGACAAGGCCGATTAGAATTTATGAGCACAAAGTATCAATAAATTCCTTAATCAAAGGAGGGTTAGAAACTCCTTCTTCGTATTGATGCTTAAACAAAAGTTGTAGATAGTATGAGAATAGAGGAAATTTGAGAATGGGGGAATGGAAGAATTTTCTATCCCTTTGATTTTTCACAAGGATCTCTCTTTCATGAATTCACAAAAAATAGCCGAGAAGACCTCAAATGAGGAGATTATTAAAATTTATAGAAGAGGAAAAAATCTTTAGCCTCCCAGTGACTTTTCATATGCCATATTTTTGACTTTAGGCTATTCATATTCCTATAAATTATTAAGTTCCTTTTATAAAAACAAGGTGACTTGAATTTTACATCATGTTTCTAAAGTCACTTAAAGATATATCAAAAAGTGCAAACCCCAATGCGAAATCAGAACATTAAAGAAAGAGAACGTTGGGAGGGAAGAGAGGAGAGAGAGAGAGAGAGAGAGAGAGAGAGAGAGAGAGAGAGAAGGTAGAAGAAGAAAGAGGAATAATCATGTAGAATAATGAGCTGCTCCATTGGATTTGATCTCACTTCTTGACCGGTCTCCATCTTGCGCTGTTGATAAGACCTCCATTTCTCGAAATTCCTTGCTAAAACAAATTGCTGCAGGTTACACTCTATCAACATGAGGAATGCACACATAGCTTAGAGTCTCTGTCCACCCATCTCTAATTCTATTCCCTTTCTTTTTGAACTTGCTCCAGAGTGTCTTGAAATTGAATTAATTTCCACAACTTTTGATGATGGCTATCATGAATTTTGTTTCTGTCTTGTGGAGGTGCCTCGTGATTGAATTGTTATGGATCTCTTTCTTTGGAACCAATCCCTTGTTCTCCTGGAAACTTTCTTAGTTTGTTCCTTTATATTCCCAAACTCACGAATGTGCCAATTGACTTGAGGAAATGGAGAAACCTTGATCACCACATATCCAGGATCATACATTTCTATTCCATCATCTTGCAAAATATCTTCATACCAAGAGAACTTGAATTTCCTCATCTCATCAATTTTCATCCTCATGTGATCTTTCTCCCGTACTTAAAATTCATCAACACAGTTAGCCCAATAGCCTTCAATTTTTGGATCATGGTATAATTTTGGAACATGAAAAGAGTCAGGATCATCTCGAATGTCAAAATTGGGTCAAGCAGTGTAGGAATGCAGAGTCAAATGTGTGAAGACAGCCTCTAGATGAGATGCATCATTTGCATTCTTTCATGTGAACACCCTGCGAGAGATGGGAAATGAAATCAGCTTCTTTTTCTGTCTCCTGAGTCTGTTGTTTACCTATATGAACTACCTATAGAGCTCAAATAGTACAATTTGTTCACTAAGGTACTTGAACAACCTTAGGGGAGCTTAATCGAAGCCAGAAACTCATAAATAGGCTAAGGTCAAGAATTGTATGAAATAGGAGGAATATTTTCTAATTAAGGGCATTGTTTGTGACAACATCCTTGCCTCTAAATCACCCTCCAAAGTTTGGACCACGTACATTGTGAATACATCATTCATGTGGATGAATTTTCTATGCCTTTCTTCTATTACTAAATGCGGGAGTTTCTCGAATGTGGGTACTTGGCAGTAATGTTTTGTGTGAGAGCTAATCCCTTGAATGACCTTGAACTGGTGAGAAAATATACCAAGTAAGAATTCATGTGGAACTTTTTCGTCATGGGAACTTGGAGCAGTTGAAGATTGCAAGTTGTCACTAATTATCTACCCCCAGTCAATTTGTTTTTTTCCTTCAGTCATTGTCAAGATGAAAAGGTCCATCCAGTCTTGAAATTCCCTTTTGTTCACTTCTCCCATCACTCTACTGAGGAGAGTGATTGTGTCTGAATAGCCTTCATGAAACTCACATCTCAAAAATGTTTTAGGCATCCTTGATGGATTTCTCCTTATCTTCATCCATGATCCTAGCGCAATCCATTGCACGTATGCATCCATATTTTCCCACTTGTGCACAGCCTTTTCCTTCATGGTGACAACCATGTTAAATGATGTCAGAATTTTTTAGATCAAATGAGATGGTTCTAGGATAATGAATGTCATTGTCAGCTCAAATTTCCACATTTTAGGCTCGTAGTTGTGTGAGCAAGCCAAGACCAGCTCAATATTTTGTATGGACATAGGATTTCCCGCAACTGTGAATATCCCCACTTGTGAATACTTTATCTTTGATCTTCCCTCTTTCCTTGGCTGTCATGAGAACCTTTAGATTGTTGAAATCCATGTAGGAGACATCACAATATTCTATCTCATATTTGGATGTGAAAGGTTGTGCAGGCTTCTGTCCTGAAATTTGTTCTCTGAAATGAATTACTATTTTTAGTTTCTATGAGACAACTTACTATTTTTAGTAAGTATGAAAATACATCTCCTTCGAACCTCAATTGGATATGAAAACTTGAATTCCTTCTTATCCATGTGTTCCCCTCTCCTTCTAGACCAGTTTGCTATTTTTAGCAAGTTTTCATGGGCTCACTTACTATTTTTATTAAGTGTCAATTCTGGACCAAGATGACCCTTTCAACGAATTTCACCTACAATAACTTCTCTATGTTCATTTCCTCCTTCGTAGCTTCATCAGATGGCGGATTACTCAAAATAGCAGTCTCCCATGTAGAAGGCATACTATTTTTAGTAAGTACACTTCCATTGATCAGATCATGGTGGAAAAAAAAAATTATATGGGTTTTTTCCCAATATCACCCCTCTAAAATTTCGAGCTTACCCGATCACTAGTTTATGAGATTTACAACTTCAATTTTTTCACCTAGCAGCTACGGACACGGAAGCCGTTAATGGAGATTGGAAATTTTAGGTTTCTTTTTCAGCCTCAGATTGAGATGAAAATTATATTTTTGACGTGGGTTTTATCTTCTTATTTCACCAGTGAATTTCTCTTCAAACCGATTGTCGGTTGATCGGGAAATGAGTCTTTTGTTCTCGTTGTGCCAAGAAGAAGAGTTCTTCACTACAAAAAAAATCTTGCTGCGAATGGGAGATATTTTATTGGGATTTTTTATGGCCTCTTAAATTGGTGAAGATAGGAAAAAACCTTGTCTCTATTTGTGCCCCAATTTGCAAGTTATGTTTATTTCTTAGATCCACGGCTATGAGGGTTTTCAGATGGAGTTCTTCATTTCTCTCTTCCGTTCTTTATTACTTCGATCAAATTGTCCTCAGATATCTTTTTATTTTCATGGTTTGATGATTTTTTGGAGCTTATTTATTTCAGCAATGGTGGAGTGAGTGTTTGGAGAAGAATAGATAGAGTTCTTGGGAGGGTGTGGAGCCATGGAGAAGAAATGGAGGGAAAAAATGCTAAGTGTTTAGCTTTAAAGCGTTGAAAAATACAACACCAGGTTCTAGGAATATTTTTGTGTCCCTGATGTCCCTTTATCTAAAAGGAAAAAAGGGACATCAATTTGCACATAGTTCCCGAAGATGACACTTGTCAAGAACTGAACGACTAAGAATTAGGGCATGGAGCTTGAGGTAAGCACCTGGGGGATGAAATTTGGATGTATGGAGGACTAGAAGGCAATCCTGGTGTTGGTAAATTTTTAATATCCCATATGTCCCTTAGCTTAAGGGATGAAAGGGACATCAAAATGCGTCAGGATCTTAAAGTTGACACATGTCCACTTCAAAAATTGACTAACTGTCAGAAGCTTACCTTGAGGACAACTTGTGATGGCGATAACTTCAGCTCCCAATGGATTTTTTTGGAAAAATTTTATATGAATTTGACTGAAAATGGATTCTAAATATAATGGTGGGGTTCTTAGATCTTTATTCCTCCATTTATTCCCTGAAATGTTTTTTGTCTGGATCCCTGACTAAGCATGAGAAAAATTGGATATAAAAGTATTACGCCTAGGTGTTGTGAAAGAACTGATTCTACCATCTTCTATAGATCTTAATTACCTTTCAAAAGATGTCTTCTTGATCTCATAACTCCATCCAAAGCTCCCACAATCACTTCCTGAATCTCAATATATTTTTTGGCCCTATGCACTGTTTAGGCCTAAAAACCCTATTTCTGATGAATCTGCTCCAAAACCTCCAAGTATTTTCTAAATCTTTAAAAAACATTTCCTTGATGTTATTATACCTTGTTTTCATCTCCATGTTGAATTTTTCTCTTTTTTTTTCCCTCTAGGGGATTGCACCAGTCCTAGGAAGGCTAGTGGTAGCCCTTTCCAACATTGCCCAAAATTGGCATTTTTCAAGAACTCCTAAAATCACCTAGGGGGATGTAATTGAATTTCTTAATTCACATAGGGGAATGAGTTAACATAAACTGGGGGGTCATTGGACTAATTTGGTAAGACCTTTGCTGAGGACATGTAGACTTGGGGTGTCTTGGAAAGGTAAAATTTGAAAATTTTGACACATGGGTATCGTTGTCATGCTTGAAAATTGTAAATATTCCTATTGCACATTTTCATGAAAACAAAACTACTATTAATTTGGTTCCTAAGTGATAAAATTACTATTTGATCACTATTTTTGGACACCTTTGCTTTCTCTCTATTTCCTCTTTTGGTCTTACATTCCTTCTAGCCCAGTTTGTCTTTTCATACTTCGACATTTCTCACCCTAGACACCAACGTCTAGGTGCCCCCATCCCATCTAGGTTCCCCTAGCCTTCTTTTACTTTTATCACATCTTTTAGGTCCTTTCTAGCCATTTGGGAATCTTGTTTTCTTACTATTCAGCATTTTAGTGATTAATTATGAAATTCAACCAAGGGAATTATATAAATATAAAGTTATGTGGTCATAATAAAGGACCAAACACTAAGTATCTACTATCACCACCTAAGGCTGCATCCAAAGGTATTATCAAAGGAATTCAATCATCCATCTAGCATCCACACAAGGGAAAGGGACTCCATTTTTTTGCATACACTTCATAACAGGGGTCATTTCTCCATTGTAGGTTATAGGCGACATCTGTGAAATTGATGTGACATACTAGTGATAGGTAGTGAAGGAAAATGAACACCTTGCAACCCTCTAAAGCTGGTTTTCTAAGGTTTTGAGCAGTCACATGCACCTTGTAGAGGTCTACAGGGCCCCAGGAACCCTTGACCTAGTATAAGAGCTCCAGTCTAGGAAGATCCTCTGGTTGCACAATGTTTTGAGCTTCGGTGCAACACCTCCCTCCTTTTGTTCATCAGTTCGTCACTTCGACATAGTCTAAATTTAATTGCAAATAAGATAAGTAATTTATCCCTTTCATCTACAACTAGGGTTTCATACTTTCTAGCTTACTTTCTTGTGTAAAAATTTTACATTTCATTGCATATTTATCAACATTGTTACATAATATAGATTTATAATTTTATTTATTCATTTAAATAAAATTGCATAATCATTTGGTGAACCCGTCTCGCTCAAAATCTTGTGGGTGTTCATTATTTTATTAGGTGCTCATTATCATGGATGTTTCCATCCACACTTATTTGTAGAACAATCCTGATTATACCAATAAGCTCTGGTTCTATTTAGCTAACACACCTATTCATCCTCACACATCACCTAAGTATGTATATGATAAGTTTAATTCCACTTTATCTCTCATTGAAGAACATATATCTTTTACAACTGCTGAAATTTCTTCTTAAGATGTCTTAAATAATGTTCCTCCCCTTTATATAAAAGTTTAAATTAATAATATCAGGGTGAAGCGTGCTTTAGTTGATAATGGCTCTGGCCTTAACATTTATAATCTATAATTCCTTCAGCAACTTAGATATTCCACAACATCCTTAACAACCTCATTTATTCACATTCGTAGATTTGATCATATTACTAAACAAGTCTTAGGTACAATCACGCTTCCCATTACTCTTGGGCCATGCACCTTTCCCATCCCATTTTGTGTAATGAATAACAATCTTAATTACAATCTTCTTCTCGGATGTCCTTGGATCCATGTCATACATGCGGTCCCTTCCACCCTTCATATGCATATCAAATTCTTATACCAAGATGTGGTCTATGAAGCCTTAGAAGATTCCTCTCTATTTTACTATTACAACACTATCAATCATTCATATGAATCCCCCACTTCAGACATCCCTTCTTCCAATTTTAAACAGTATGGTCCTGGGTATCAGTATCTCATTCGTTACGGTTTCAATGGAACCATATTAGGCAAATCTGCAAAAGGAGTCAAAGAACCTCTTTCCATTCAGACACAATCCTCTAGACTCGGCCTCAGATATCTCCTTAAGCTCAATTCCTTTATCCCTGCAGCATCTCCTCTTGAGGTTTACAACATTTCACTTACTCACCATCATAAAAAATAATTTCCATCCGCTCTCATTGCTACAAATTACTTTGGAAAATCTACTACTCCTAACACATTTCCACATCCGCCACCATGGCATGCTTTCTATTCCATCCTCAGATAGATCTCCATCACACACTTGGGGGCATCACACTTTATTTCCCCCTCTTAACATGATAAGGCATCTATCATTTCTACTCATATGCTTAATAATTCATACTTGCTATTTTTAAGCATCATTATACAACTTGATGCACTCTTGTATTATCATTACCTGTTAACGCACTCTCATGCTACAGTTCACACTTGAATCTTGAGGGAATCCTATATACATGAATATCACACAATATACATTTTACACTCGACACATTCACGACATACTACACATTCAACCCTTTCACAAGATATGTTTTTCGAACACATACGACACAACCTACTACACACTTGACAAGTTCACAATATATCTCTCTCACACACATTCAACATGACACACTTCCATATGACACACTCTAGTTTTGTAGTTCATACTCGACTGTTGAGGGTTTACACTTAAAATGAGCCCCACCACACTCACTCACTCACACATTCTCTACGTTATATGCTTTGACGATCATATCTTTCTAGTGCACATGTTTGAACCATTTCTTGATGATGCATTGTTGATCTATGGTTCATTCTTAACTACTGAGGGGGCATGTATAAATGAAACTTATCACATACATACACATTCACACTCGCTCAGGGGACACGTAGCTCTTATCACACTCACTCTACATTCCAGTCTATCTACACTCCATAACATACTACATATCTTGGTCGCACATTGTTCTTGCTTACTTACACTCGCATGATGCATATTGCTTATTATGTTAGCTAGATACATTGTATGTCATTATCTTTACCATATCGACATGCACATTCACTTGATTTATAGTTGGGATCACATACTCTACACAGATCGATACATGCAGCATGGATGCTTGATGCAGTACCTTTTACCAATCCCATAACAGCTCCTAGGGGCATCCACTTTCATACACACACTACAACATTTGTCTTGCAGGAACTCTTTGCTACCATGGTTGTCTGTTACTCTTTGCTTGTCATTTTCTATCATTTCTTGTCATTCTTTTCAAAATTTTACGGTATTTTCCATATGTTTTTCTTGTTCTCTGATTATGTGTATGCTTTTGGCCATGATGGCCTCATGTGTCTTGTGACATCATGATTGATGTCCCATATTTGAAACCCTATTCTTGAGGTCTACTTTGTTTGTGGTATTGCTTTCCTACATTGTCTTCTTGCATGCTTATCTTACATACTTCATTGTCTACATGCGTGTTTTTCTTGATTGCACTAAAACTTTTTTTCTAGCCACCTTTTTTATGTGTGCCTTGGTTTCTACAAAGCACACTCCATCCCCCTGCAAGGCATCAATTTCAGTTCAACGGTCAGTCCTCTTTTGAGCCGCATACTCCTCAGCAATGATGCATGCACCCCAAATGAGGGGGGAATCTATTAAGTGAATTAGTCACCCCATCCAACATTTTATAGTCATAGTACAACATAATTTAACATTGGTACAACACAATCTTCAGTCTCAGAAATGACCAAGAACCTGAATTGGGTCTTCAGCATAACATAGAATCTAGCACTTAGACTCAGAAAGCAATGCTTGGGTACCCATGAACCTTTTTGAATGCCTGTGACAATAGGGAAGATATAAAAAAAATTTCATTCCAACACATTTTTCGAAAGTTTACACAACGGATTTTACAGGAAACACAATCCTTCAACACTCGACATGTATGCAATACACCTTCTCTTCTACTTTCATGTTAGATCAGAATTGTTCAAAACAGATTGTATTTTTACACACCATATGCAATGGTGTTCACACTTCAGGAAGAAATTAAAGGTTGGAGGATGGCACTAGAATTTTCTCCCTACACTTCTTTCGTCTTAGCATGAGATCACCCAAAAAAACTTGTATTCAACACAATTTACGTGAGATCACCCAAAAACTCAATCTTCTACAAACATCTTCAGGATCCTTTCTATCTCTTTTTCTCATTACAGATCATGTGTACATGTTCCTTTTCTCATTTTTACATACTTTTTACTCATTTTGATTGAATTTTACATATATGCGTATTTGACTACTTGTTCATTATTCTCTTTTATAAGTTTGTCCTTATGGGAAAAGGTAGACATGTCATCACACATCATCACACATCAACAACACAATCAAGATACATCAATGACCTCTACACATATGCTCTCACCCTATGGTCATCATCATCACTTTTTTGCAATTCTTCTTCTTTAGTTTCCATGCTTCACATTTTTATCATTCCAAGCTTTTTCTTGTCTTTTGGCATGATTTTCACCAGTGATATACATGGTTATCAGGTACACATCTCTTATATACTTTATATTATTGAGCATTCGCTCAACAACATAAAGTGGGGACAACTGTAGACACTAAATCACGCACTTTGGGTATCTATCTAATCCTGATTATAGACTACTTTTCATATGATTCCTAAGTGAGAAAAGTACTAATTGATCACTATTTTTGGACACATTTTCTTGCTCTCTGTTTCCCCTTTTGGTCTTACACTCCTTCCAGCCCAGTCTATTTTTTCATAATTTCAGCATTTCTCACCCTAGACACCAGTGCCTAGCCATGACGCCAATTCCCAGGTGCCCCTGTCCCCCTTAGGCATGCTGACCTCTTTTTACTCTACTCACATATTTTGGATCCTTTCTAGTCGTTTGATCATCTTATTTTCTTACTAGTCATACTTTTAGTGATTAATTATGAAATTTAACCAAGGGAATCATATAAATATAAAGTTACGTGATCATACTAAAGGACCAAGCACTAAGCATCTACAATCACCACCTAAGGTTACATATAAAGGCATTATCAAGAGAATTCAAGCATCCTTCTAACATCCACACAAGATCAAGGGACTGCATTTTTCTACATACACTTCATAGGAGGGGTCATTTCTTCATTATAGGTTATAGGTGACATTTGCAAACTTGATGTGACATACTAGCGATATGCAACGAAGGACAAAAAACACCTTGCGACCCTTTGACATTGGTTTTATGAGGTTTTGAGTAGTCACATGCGCTCATGAGAGGTCTATAATGCCCAATGCGCCTTTGACCCATTCCAAAAACCCCAGTCTAAGCAGATCCTATAGCTGCATAATTTTCTAAGCTTTGGTGTGGCACCTCCCTTTTTTTGTTCATCTGTTTGTCACTTTGGCACAATCCAGATTTAATTGTACATAATATAAGTACTTTATCCCTTTCATCTGAAACAAGGGTTTCATACTTTCTAGCTTACTTGTTTGGGTAAAAAATTTGTACTTCATTACATAGTTATCAACACTGTTACATAATATAGATTTAGCATTTTATTTATTCATTTAAATAAAATTACATAATCAAGATGAAGGTAAAAGGGGTTCTTTATTTTTGTGAGGTTTACTAGGGGCCTTGTATTTCGATGTGGACTTAGAAGGGGCAAAAGGTTTGGATTTGGAAGGAGACATATTTGATGTGGATGATTTTTATTTAGACTTAGGAGGAGGAAGAGATGGTTTGGATTCAGCTTTGTTGATGGGGGAGTAGAATGAAAGGTCTGGTTCTAAAATAGATGGGAAAGATCTTAAGATAGATGATGAGGTGTTGGATGGATTAGATGGTTTGAATTGTTGGGGCTTCGAAGGAGGGAGATCCAATTTATTATGTGGATGCATAACACATTTTTGAGTAGGAATGCCAAGGTTTTTAATATTTCTGCTGTGAAGATTTACCCTTGGTGGGAATTACAAGGATTTTGACTGGGGAATCCTTATAGGTAGAATCATACGACTTATATTTTTTGTAGATGTGGGGATTGAAGATGGAAGTGGTTATAGGATAACATGTTTGATGAGATCAAAAGGAATTTCATATTGTGTGGATCTTAGAGGTGTTGGTATAAAAGTGATGGTAGTTGTTATAGATGAAGATGGGATTGGGACATCCTTTATAATGGGATCAAAGGAGGATGTATGCTTGGTAGGAGTTTTGAGGGATGATATGTATGTCTACACAAATTCATATGTTGGTGTGGGTATGTATATAGTTGTAGATGAGGACAAGGAAGGATATGTAGAAGTAGGCATAGATATGTAGAAGTACGCATGAATATGGATATAGATGTTGGGGCATGTGTGGGAACTAATATATGTATGGTATATGTAGAAAATGTGGATATAAGTGTGGGCATAGGTATGATGGTAGATCTCGTCATAGATAAGGAAATAGATTTTGGTAATATAGGTATGAGTGAAATAGAGATAGGTGAAGTACATGTAATAGATGTAGATGTAGGTATAGTAGATGTGGATAAAGAAGTAAACATAGGTGCGTATGTAGATGATATTGTAGGGGTGAGGGTATATATTGAGGTAGATTTGGGCTCAATATATATAGGTAGAGTAGAGGGGATAATAGATGTGGGTGATAATTTTGAATATTGACCTAAAGTATTGATTGTGTGGGTGTCGGGTGCTTGAGATGTAGGGGTATTATTTTGATTATTTGACGAATGGTTAGGAAGGGGTTGCTTGCAGACATTGAAGGGTTGATTGGGGAAGCGTTATGTTTTCCATTTGAAGATCTCCACCATTGATAATTCGTTGAACAAGGTCTTTGAAGGAATTAAACTTGTCAATGTGGTGACCACGAAACCATGCAGGTTTGGGATGTGATTCATCAACAAAACAAATAGGAGGAGGTTGGATGAGATGCATAGTCATTAATTTTTTGAAGATAGAGTTGTATGATTCTCAAAGGGGAGTGTAATTAGGAGTTGGTCTAGGAGTCATTTGTGGAGGATTTGTATAAGAAGTGGACACTAAGGAATATTTGACGATGATGGAATTAGCTACATTTTTTGATTTTTCACTATGATCAGATGGCTTGGTGAAATTAGGTTTTGGTTTATTGGATCAGAGTTTGATATGGCCTTGCTCAAGGGCATGGAGTTCAAGTTTATGATCCATGTTGAATGCTTCCTCGAAATTCTAGAAGGATTGGATATGAAGAGTGGAGGAAATATGATTCATACAAGACCATGAAAAGAGTTTGATTAGTTCAGTTTGTGGAAGGGAAAAAGATAATTGATTAATTATGAACGAAATTTGTGATAGATTCGTCATCAAATTGTCTAATGGCATTGAGGTATGTAATGGTGATTTTACACACAGTGTTGATATAAAAGTGATCTAGGAATAGTTGTGCTAGTTGAGTGAAGGAGAATAAATAATGTCGAAGGATGTCATTGTACTAATCCAAAGTGGGGCTAGCCAATGACATGGGGAATGTGTGGAGCATAAGATCTTGGTTGTGAGCAATAAGGTAACATGCATGCCTAAAATAACAAAGATGTTGTTGACGATATTCCTTACTATTAAAATTGGAGAAGTTTGGAAGTTACTAGTGTGGAGGATATGAATTAACAGGGATTGATGGGTTAATGGGTTCATTGTAAATATACTCATAGGATAAAGTGGTTTTAGACCCCAAAGTAGCGGCTTTAAGACTAGCCATTATACTTAAATAAATCATGGATATGGTCATTATATGTGTGAGGATTAGAGGTTTATAGATGGGATTATAGGACATAAGAGGTAGATGGGTAAGGTTTTGGAAGAGATTGATACAATTGAGGATGAGTAGTTGTTTGTGGAGGTGGTTGATAAAGGGAAGATAGTTGAATGATTGAGATTGAATAGGGTGAGATATAACTTGTTGTTGGGAGATATGGATGTAATAATATGGATGATATTATTTTGGTTGTTGAGAGATGGGGATGTTGGATTGGTTTTGAATGGGATGAGTTGGGATATAAGTATAGGGTGTTTGAGATGCTTGAGTAGATTGATTGGAGAATATGTGGTGAAAGACACTTCAAAGAGGAGGTTGATGAGTTTGATTTGTTTCAAAAGGATGGGGTTGTGAGGTGATGACATTTGTGTGGACTTGGGATGTATATATAGGGAGTGAAGTTCGATCATGTTGTTTAGGAAGAGGAAGAAGTAAATGAGACTCTTGTGAAGTTTAGATAGGGGCACTTATAACAATAGTAGACAAAGAGATGACATGGATAGAAGATGTGGGGATAGTATTGATATGAGGTAAGCTGGGTGGAATAAGAACCACCAATTAAGTGGTTTTATGGGCTTGGGGAATCATGATGTATTTACAAATAATATAGTCACAAAGGGAAATGGGATTAACGTCAATGAGTTCTTGAAACTTCAAGCATCCATGAGGGATAATATGAGGACCAAGGGTTTCAAAACAAGTAGTAGACAAAGGTGTAGCTGGTCTAGAGGGAATGGAATGATGAGAGACATAAGGATTGGTATTAGGATGGGAATCATTTTGGATGACATGGAACTCATGAAGATATACCATAGAAACAAAGGGCAAGGAGTATAAAGGCGTGGTGATCATAGGTGTAGAAGAATCAGTGGAAAGTGCACAAGTTTGTTGGGAAAGATCATCGAAAGTGGGGATGTTGTTGGATGAGGTAGATTGTTGCATTTTTTGGGCCTGAGAACGGGTGATAATGGGCATTCAACAAAAAATAAAAACTTATACATTTTATTAATAACCAAATCAAGCAACAAAATTTTGATCATCTTGATTATTAAGAATGGTGTGAAAAAGATGAAAATGGGATCAAAGGGAACCTAGAGAAGTGGCCAAACTATGGATGGTGTCTTTGATATACCCGAAGGTACATAAGGATCAAATATATGATGACTACTAATATGGGGCCTGATATTGGGGCCTACCTCTACACTTCACGCACTACAATGATAAGGGTGTCAGGTGTTTAGCCAATATACTGATAATCAAAAAATTTATAATGCAGAAAGAACACTATGGCAGATTTCGTATTGGGTGATGAAATACCAATAGTTCCACTTGGTAGGAGATGGTTAAGACGTGTAAATTGATGTGTGCATTTTGGATGTGTGTGAAAGAAGTGAATGCAAAGAATTGACCTCTTAATAATACTATGTTGTCAAATAAGTATGAAGAAGTTATTTTTAAGTTCCAAATCAAAATGTGAAATTCAATGAAATAAAATAGACAAAGAAATAAATATGATGAAAAAGGAGAAAATAAGGAAAAATGAAGAATACCTAGAAAATGCTATTATCCTTTTTATTAGTTTATTTTATTTTAACAAGTGCGTTGTTGATCTAAGTAAGGAATCTAACAAGCAAGCAAGCAAAGCTCTTACGTATGAGGTTAGTAGAAAGAGAGGAATGAAAGATGGAAATGGAAATGGAAATGAAAATGAAAAAAATATGAAATAACTCACTAAAGAAGGGTGGTCCCACCTGGCGTGCGAGAATATCGATCAAGTTTTCTTGCTTCTATTTTAAATTAGTGAAATGGTAACAAAGATAATACGTAACTCCAATAATGAGAGTGTTTACGGCTACCTATAAATGAGATGCTGATGGGTACATGTGCAAAATATCCTCCTCGTAGCGAGCTTGATTATCTTCACAACAAAGAGCAAATCAACATGAAAATGGATTAGTAGATAGGATAGTGGGTTGCCTAACAATGCTAGTCCTGGGAAGTGAAAACTTCCTAGGATGGATGCCAGCCCACTTTTTGATAAAGAAAAAATAAGACAATGATAGATAATGATCATATGCAGTAGAATCAAAACTTGAAACAAAAAATATAAGATGAGTTGGATAAGATAGAATGTAGACATGATAAAAAAATGACATTAGATCAAATCTAACCGGGTTAATGGTGACCTGAGATTGATGGACACAATTGACGACGACTGTAGTAGGATAGTTCAAAAAACATGTAGAAAATGTGAATTTGAATGAATTTGAAGTTGATTTAATACTGATGATGATTTTGGGATGATGCTAGGTTCTAGATTTGATTTGGGATAGAAAGGATGTACGAAAATTATTTGATTCGGTGATGAGGATGGTAACTACTGATTTGGTCGATGAAAACCAAGCTAAATCGATGGCGACTGGGATTGGAAATTCAAATATGGAATTTTTAATAAGTAGATCAAATAAATTGAGAGATATGAGAACTCTAGATGTAGAGAGGCAGGTCATAGGTGGAACAAATAATTGAAAATAAGACATATTGAGGTAGGGTCGATAGCGATAGGCTGGATCGACGATGATTGGATATGATGAGGATGAAATTTGAAGCTGCAGGTGTGCATAACAACAAGATTAAAGGATATGTAATTTTGAGTGATCAAAGGATAGATGGTTGGCAGGATGATTAATAGATAACAAGACAAATTTTGATCGGGTACAGTGATTGGGCCGAGCCAATGGCGATCATGAAGGGATATAGGGTTTAAGGATGAAAAAGGATGGAATGAAGAAATACAAAGACAAATTGATGATAGATGATGCAAGGGCAGAGCTCCGAGATGGATGATGAACCTGTAAGGCTGATACATAATGGTGGTGGGATGGAAATGAGGATTACAAACCTACAAAATTTGGATGTCAAACAAACAAATAACTTCAATTATCCAAAGGTGATGAAAAATATCTACAAAGTAGTTCCAAGGTGGTGATAACAGATGCAAATAAGAGCAAGAAATGAATCCAAGGTTGCAACAGAGCCCAAAGTATAAAAAATTTGTCCTTGTGAGAGGAGGGGTATGGTTGTATTTATAGGGTTGATGGTGACCCGGAGGGGTCACCAGTAAATGTGGTGGTACGTTGATTTGGGGAATGGAGGACTAATCAAATCGATACAAAGGGACCCTATGTGGTAATTAGGGTTTTGGGTGGTAAATACAGGTTAGGGGTGCCTTGGGAGGATAAGGTAGCTGGGGATAAGAATGTATTAAATGAAGGTTTATGAGAACCTAGGGGTGGTAAATAGGGTGTTTAGAGAGGATAAAATGGTTAATGAATAGGTTTAGGGATAATTAATGGTAATTAGGGATTGATTAAATGGGATTAAAGGTAAATTAGGAGAAATCAAATAAATGATAGGAAAGTGGGAAATTAAGATACATGGGATCTAGGAGGGAAAGGGGAAGTTTGAATGGGAAGAGAGATATACATGTAAGTAATGATGATAAAGGGGAACATATGCGAGATGAGGGACACTGGATACCAAAAATTGGTGTCTATATTAGGATAAAATGTCTAGTGGAAGTAGATGGATAAGATGATATATGAATTTTCAAACATATTCATACCACTGATGGGTGTGCCTTTGCAGCATATAATTAACGTAGCCTTTGGAACATCACTCCTGAATGGGCCCCTATATAGGTTCTTAGTACTTGAGAATGGGGATATCAAGCATCAGAATCAGGATCTGATTTAGAAGGAACATATTTTACTAAGTGTGTCACCTTGTAGAATCCTCATTGTTCTTTCCCAAAATAAAGATGGAACATGGACAATTTTCATTGAAAATAGAGCCTTGAACAAAATTATAATGATGAATTGATACCCACTTCCACAAATTGATGACCTCCTAGACAAGCTCATGGGAGATAAGTTCCTCATGAAGATCGATACAAAGTTAGAGTACCACCACATCTCACAAATGTTCAGAATATTACATTCAAATCCAAGGAGGGATTGTTCATATGGTTGGTAATACCTTTTGGTATAAAAAATACACCTAAAACATTATTGAGGTTGATGAATGATATCTTGCAACCATTCATTGATTCATTCACGGTTGTGTATCTGAATGAAATTCTTGTCTTTAGTAAGACATGGGGGAGCATGTTCAACATTTCTAATGGGCTCATTAGACATTGTGTCAACATAAGCTCTAGGACAACATAGATAAGTGTTCCTTTGGCATGAAGAGTATACAGTACTTGGGATACATCATTAACAAGGATGGTGTAAATGTGGGCCTAGAAAATATCCATGTCATTTAATACTAGAAAACCCCAAAGAGTGTCACTAAAATTTGAAGTTTCTTCGGACTACCAAAATTCTATTGTAGGTTTTACTTGGTTTTTCTCACATTGTGTGGTCTTTGAATAACGTGACACATATAGGAGATTTTATATGGACAGAGGCACAACAAAAGGAAAATATACATGAATGAAGGAGAGACTCTTCTATGCACTAGTTTTGGTATTTCCATATCTATAACACTCATTTGAGATAGAAACAAATGCTTCAGAATATGTACCTAGAAAATTACTCACCCACAATAGGCATCTAGTGGCATACTATAATGAGACCTTCTCAGACATAGAACGAAGGTACCTGACATATGACAAGGAACTATACATCATTGTACAAGATTATAAACAACATATGCACTACATTCATAATCCTTTACAGTTTATTTAGACCCAAGGAAAGTTACATAATGATCGTCATCAAAAGTGTTCCAATTATCTACAACTATCCCATCTCAACATCTTATACAAAAAGGGGAGTTCCAACTGAGTTGCTAATTGTTTGATTCGACCCCCGATCACCTATGTGATAAAAATTCTTGACTCGTGTGGGCATGATACATTAGAGTGGTCTCAACTATATACACATAACCCTATTTTTTATTACATCTATTAAAGGCTAATGGATGGAAAAAATGTCCCAGAATATCATCTATAGGAAAGGGTTATATGTCATATGGGACACCTCTACGTTCCTATAGGCGATCATTACAAATTGATTTATGAAGCGCACAACAAACGACAAACAGGTCACTTTGGAGTAGAGAAGACAATGTAAGTCTTAAAAAAGTATTTCTATTGGCCAAAGATCTATCATGATGTCATGAGATACATCATGTCCTACATATCATGTGTGATTTCCAAACCATACAATTGAAATAAGGGTCTTTATACCCCTCTACCAATTCGAAGAACACCTAGGAGTCTATCTCGATGGATTTCATGTTAGGTCTCCATTCTAATAGGCATGGTTATGACTGTGTTTTGTGCAAGTGCATAGGTTATCAAAAATGGAAATATTGACACCTTGCAAAACTACAATATAATAAGAAGAGGCTGCAAAATTGTTCTTTGAGTATGTTTGGGGTCATTTTGGCCTTCAAAAACGTATTGTCCTAGATCAGATTCTAGTTTTTTGGGGGGTGTTCTTATCTACACTGTGGTCCATGATAGACACAAAAATGAACAAGTCCACCACGTTTCACCCTTATACCAATGGGAAAATGGAGGTAGTCAACTATATGATTGTGCATCTCCTTTGTATCTATCACTAAAAACATCCACGTATATGGGATGAGAGTCTTGTGTATATCCAACATAGCTACAAATTATATCTTCAGAGCTCCACGAGACATAGCCCATTTTAGGTATGTCTTGGATTCAATCGATTGGATCCCATTAATTTTACATTTCCCTTTATATTAAAAGAATAATATGCCCATACAAAAAAAGAAGTGGATAACGTAACCAAAATTTTAGAACAATTTTGACACATTTAACAACAAGTTCATGAGATCTTGGAACAAACTACCCATAAATACAAGAATTTTTGTGATGCCCGTCAGGTTCCTCATCAATTCCAGGTCAGGGATAAGGTCTAACTACATCTATATAAATAGATACTCTATGGTCCATACAGGAAACTCACACCTCTACGATATGGACCATACATAATAAAAAAAAATGGTGAAAATGCATTTGGGCTCAATCTTCCATCCTACCTTGGGTTGCATCTAGTTTACAATGTCGAGCTACTCCACCCATATTTTTGGTCTATGAAAATGGCTAAGTACTAGCCATTTGCATGATAATAGAGCAACACCTAAGGGGTGCATGCATCGGCGACAAAGGTCAATGTGCAAGGCTATGCACACGTATGCATAAAAATAAGGACTCATGTGATTTTCTAAAAGGGCTAAAAATAGAAAAGAAGAGATGGAGTGGCGTCTAAGAAAGGTTTACAGTTATAAACAAGTAAGTAGCTTAGGACACACACATGAGATAAAATTAGGAAAAAAACATACAGAGAAAGAAAAGAATCATGCACATATCGAGCTAAGAATAAGGATTAAAACATGCTTAGTCTGAGCTATTATTAATAAAGTATGTGAGCTATTTTATATGCACACCTATTATTAGAAATGTGCATGAAGCGGTGAAGGGAAATTCCCCATCCTTATATAGGTAGTGCATCCTTATTATAGAGAGACTTTTGATATGACATATTGAAGTGCGAATGGAGAGTTTAGAAGTCTAGGGGTTTGAGCTTGTACGAAAGAGTGCATAGTCCAGCGCATGAATGTAATGAGGCTATTGTAATCAAATACATTGTTATGTATTTTATTAAATGTTGTAGTGTATAATTGTGGTTAGGTTTCTAAATTAACTATGGCTGAGTATGTGATCTTGGGAATTCAATGGTTAATAATCATTCTCTATGTTGATTTTTTTCCTTATTATATGTGTTTTTGAATTATCATGGTTATGCTACTTCTCTGTGCATGAATCGTTGTTTTGATTAAGATGAATATTCATGCTAAAATTATAATAAGAAAAGCAAAGGAATGACCTGATAGTTGTGCACACTTTGGGTGAGAATCCAAGATTGTCTGGATGAGGTGGCAATGCACATATCTCTAGTAGGGTAAATAAAGACTACACATGCTTTCCTCCACTCTGAGATATATCATACATTGGTGAATAATTATAGAGTACAAATATAATTTTAGACTATGAAACACCAACGAACACTAATAAAATCATGGACAGGGTGGTCAAGCACATGAAGCATAAAAAAATCCCTCTTTACCACATATTAAAAGTAAGGAAGATGAAACACCAAGGGAAATGGTTCACCAAGAGTCAGATTGAGAAAGAAATCCCATACTTGGTAAAAAAATATATGTGCAATGGGGCCAATTTATTCTTAAGGAAGGATGAATGATCCAAAATAGGATTTAAATTTTTTTTTTTTATAAAGTCCTGAAAAATCTCTTTTTAGCAGTTTTTTGTAGTTTTAGGCAGCTTTTAGTAGTTTTTGGTAGCTTTTAGTATTTTACATTTTTGGGAGTCTTTAGAGAATTTACGGGCTTTGGTCTATATGATAATATACAAATTGTTATCATTGTAATGATTTTTTTAATTTTTTCCTGCCATATTTCCAACAGATCATGTGGTTTGTCAAAGGGGTCAACGAGATAGGAGATATGACCCCAACAAGTAGGAATAAATAAAATAATAGTAATAATAGGATAAAACTCAATTTTTTCAACTTATGTATTTTCAAATCCATCCCTAAGGTGGATAAAAATGGTCTCCATGTAGGATGACCTTTGGTTTTTCTCTGGAATCTTTCATACTTTCCATTGTATAGTTATAAAAAAACTTATTTTTAATAAAGAGATAGATCTCCTAGCATACATATCTCTTATGGAGTTTGTAAATTTGTACACATTTGGAATTGCAATAAAATTAATTTGTGTTTACATATCTTACATTTTGAATTAATTTTCATAACACATTAATAACCATTGTTAGTTTGTTGTCCACTAAGTTGCACTTCATTCTAGATCAGTGGAAGATCATGAAACAATACTTTATTTCTCAATCTCTCATGATATCTTTCTAGATCCAAATGAAAATAAAAAGTTTGAAGTATATTTATTATCATTTATGTTTTCTGTAGGATATCAATCTCTGTAACATTAAAAAAAATTGATTGTTCCTCTTGTAATCTAGGCCAAATTCCATGGTACCCTTGAAATATTCAAGAACGCACTTTACTTCTTTCCAACAACATTATTTGCAAACTTGCATAAAAAATAATAGGTAGCTAATTGAATAACTTATGTTAGGACTTATATAGGTTAAGTAAATGAGACTGTTGATCAACAATTGTTAGAGATATGCATCTACTTGTGGTGATGGATATATTTGAGACAACAAAATCCTTACCTCCATATGTATAATAATAGAATTATATTCCATCATTCAAAACTTCTCAAGAAAATTCTTGGTGTATATCATTTAGTGGAAAAATATGATATTATGATTTTTATATACTTCTAGTCCAAGGAGATAATGAGTTATCCTGAGATATGTCATGTCAAATTCACATTTTAGATTTTTCATTGTGTCTTATATCACATGCAATGAACTACCCGTGATTACCATATCATCAACATATACAACAATGATCACCATCTCCCCCTTTATTTTTGAGGTAAATATTGGGATAATAGTGGTTTCTATTAAATCCATTATGAATGAGATGCTCATATATTAATTTATACCATGATTTAGGAGTCTGATTGAGTCCACAAAGTGACTTTACTAGCCTACTCACATGTACTTCTTCCTTTAGAGAAATTAAATCTTTTGGTTCAGTCATATATAATTCTTCATTTAGGTCTTCATTAAGGAATGAATATTTGACATCCATTTGGTGAGATTTCCAAATAAATTGATGATCTAGGGAAAAAATCATTTTGATTGTCTTGATTTTGGATGTGGAAGAAAATGTCCCCTCAAAGTCTATTCCTTACTTTTTAGCATAACCATTAGCTATGAGATGTGTTTAGTGTTTATCTATTTTTTCATTTACAATGTAATTTTTCTTGAAGATCCATTTGTAATTGATTGATTCCTTCCCTGGTGGAAGATATACAAGTTGTCATGTCTTTTTTTTCATAAAATATTTATAATCATCCTCCATGGTTTGTTTCCAAGGTTTAAAATTAGGGGATTCTTGTAGCATTATTGATTCATGAGATTCTATAATGTGACTCATCAATACCATGTTTATCTCTTCATGATATTTTTTATGTGTTCTTGGTCTAGATGAAAATGTGTTTGGGAATCCATTTATTTTTTCATATCTAATCACATTTTTACACCATATTAGAAAATGTTGAGTAGTGGGTTGTGGATTTTCACCAATTTTCCACTTGCTACAGTCACTATTTTCTTCATCTTCTTCAATCATCACAAGTCTCACCTTTGCATTTTTTATGTGTGAGTCTACAAAAAATTACCTTGAAGAACATGTCTTCTCAAAATAAACATCCCTTATGATGAAGGATTTATTAGTTTTTTACATCAACTCACTTGTATCCCTTTGAATATTCAATGTATCCAATGAAGATGTATGATATAGACTTGATGTACAATTTTTTCCATTTTTTTGGGGACTAACATATGGACCTTGTTTATAAATACTCAAAGATGAGCTATTAAGAGTTTTTCCCCTGACCATTCTTCCTATGGATTTATGCTATCATGTGGCATTATTGGTGACTTATTAGTAGATATACTATTATTTTGGTTACTTCTACTCAATATGACTTATCTAACCTTGCATCCTATATCATGTTATGCACCATCTCCATGATTGTGTGATTTTTTCAATTTGCAATGCCATTTTGATATAAAGTGTAAGGTGTGTGAATTGATGAAGAATTCCATGTTCTTTTAGATATGAAATGAATGTAATATTGGAGAACCCCCCCTTAACCTAAGTAGAGGACCTTTATATGACAACTAGTTTGTTTCTCAACAATAGCCTTAAACTCTTTCAAGGATTGGAAGTATTGATCCTTTATCTTAAGTGTGTATATCCACATTTTTATGAATAATTTTCAATACAAGGCTTAACGTATTGATACCCTAAATACATGGATGAAATTTTCTAGCAAATATTGATATGAAATAGGTCCAACTTATTAGCGGCTCTATACAAATTCATGAGAAAATTTTCTTGATGTTATTTTCCTACTAGACAACTGGTGCAAATATTGTGTTTTTATTCAATTTTGGAAATCCTATAACTATTTATTTTTGGATTAGTTGGAATAAAAACCCAAAATTTATGTTCTTGTATCTTTGGTTCCAAAAATTTGATGAGTTTGTGTTCGTATAAATGAGTGATTGATAAGTATATGACAACAATGTAAATTGAAAATTTTTATTGATGCCTAATGCTTGCATAATAATTTGGGACTTATTTTATTTATCCCAAATGAGGTACATATTTTTTCCACTTGTGAAATCAAAATCAACTTTGAGATTGTGATCCAACACCTGGATTATCAAGAGAATATTTTTATTGAGTCCTAGTATATACCAAACATTGTGAGGGTGCAATTTCTATTTATGAGAGGCAAAATTGATGTCTTCAGTACCCTAAAATTTGTAGGAAGTGTCATCCACCAATGAAATTGATTATTTTTGGTATATGGAATTAATGAAGTGAATAAATCCTTACATTTTTTCATATGCTTGGTTGTTCCTTAGTCTACATACCAGATGGAACTACGAGAGGTTGATTCATCCATTGATTTTGTAGCTAATAGTTGATTTCTATCAGAGTGATCATCATCTCGATATGTATATTGCCATGATATTATTGGTTATTATTAAATTATAATTTTTTTACATTATTTATAAGATTTCCATTTGTTATTATTGGATTGCTATCGCTGGTTGGGCTTGGAGGTTTTTTGACTTGTTTTTCAACCCATTATACCAAAAATTCTTGTTATCGTGCCCCTTACTGCAAATAACACATTTAAAAAAATTTATATATGATTAGGTATTTTGATTTGATATTTTGTTCTTGTTAATTTTATCTTCCCTTTATGCTTAGAAGAAATTGCATGGTCATCATCATCTGCTTCATATTACATAGAATCCTCTTGTTGCAAAAAGTTATTTTTAAAAAAAATGTTGGTTTTATTTATGTGACATTGAGTGTGGTCACGAACATCCCAAACGAGGGAGAAAAAATTCTCAAGAAAATGGGTATGAAATATTCATTTGACACTTCTTCTTTGAGTACTACTAAAGAGGCATTGAATGTTGCAATTCTCCACAAAAAATGATTCGATGGATTTCAAGGATTTTAATTTCAAACAACGCAATTGACTCTGAAATTAGAAAATGATATTTTTATTCATCTCAAATACATTATCGAGTTTTCACCACATTTCTTTTGTTTTTTTGGCATATCTTATGTGAGGGTACTCCTCATCTATAACTCTAAAAAAGCTCATGAGCTTGGCTTTCTGATTCACCTTGTAAAACTTTTTTTTTTTATCAACATCATTAGGACCTTGAATAAAATATCCATTCAAAATAGAAAAAAAGTATTCAAACTCCAAAAAAGTCTTTTAATTTTTTTTCCATACAACACAATTATCTCATTTAGGAGATGTGAATTTAGAAGAAAAAACACATGACCATTTTCCATTGTGAAAAAAATAAACTATAATGTGGGAGATGGGTTGATTCTGTATCAATCCAAATGGGTTTCCATATCTATATATTTTTAGCTTGATATATAAAACCTCTTTATATAAATTCGCTTCTAATATACCCATCGGTACATGAAAGAAGCTCATGCTCTAATAAATGTATTTGTACTTATGAGAGATGTTAACACACATTAGATTGAAGTGGTACATAGTATGCAGATAATACATGAAAGGGATCCATTATGATCAATTACACCACTTAGAGTGATATCTTTGTACATGGGTGACAAGTCCCGATATATTCACATTTTCCCAATATTAGGATTTATGTCTAATGATTATTGCAAATGGGAAAAAGAGGGAATGAATGTGAGTGTAATGTCCTTATTAAGTTACTCAATAATTTATAGGAATGATGCCACATATGTAATTATTGCATCTATATTAGGCATTATATAAAGTAGATTAAAGCACAATGATGTTACTCGTAAGTGTGATTGAGGGCCACCATTGAATGCTGCGAAGATATAAAAGATCTTGTGATTATGTTTTTATTTCAATTTTTATTTTTGCATGCATAATGGTTTTAAATTTTTAGGGAAACCTATATATTAGTACAAAAGTGCAAAATATAGATACAATATGGAAAAAAACGCCCCCTACTCAATAGGGAAAAATTGAATTTTTGGAAAACTTCGGTTTAATTTTTAAGGTGATTACAATTTTTTTCTAATGGAATGAAAAACTGACCCTCGTTTATTTTTTTTGAAAAATTCCATTTTTTGCAATTCAGGATTGATCCTCCCTTGTTCGATAAGCTTTCATTTTCATTAAATTTTTTTATTGAGATCTTTTTGAAAAAAATTCCCCCTAATGAAATACCTTTTGTTTGGTAATGAAACCCTTAATTTTTTTATATCAAAATTCATAGGGTGGGGATCAAACCCCCCACCTCTTAATTTTTAAAGGTTTTGACTTCAATACCTTAGCCTCTCGATTGATCTAGGTTATTCAAATGAAATGGGATAAATTTTTTCTTTGATGTAGATTCGTGAGCTAAGTGATGTTCTAAAAAAAGTAAAATTTGTTTATAGGTAAGGTCGAATCTGTGACTTTAAAGTTGCAAGTGGCTTGAATTTGATGTATATTTGTGAGTTAAGTGAGGGTTTAAAATAGTGTAGAAGTTATTTGCAGGTTAGGTTGAACCCGTGACCTACGGATTGCAAGTGGTTTGGGATTTTCTTACTAGCCAATTAGTTGCATATTTCTTTATGATATGTACAAAGGGGTGTTATATTTAAAGGATAGAAGGGTAGAGTTTGATTTAAAAAAAAAATTGTGTGGTGGGGTTTGAACCCCTAACCTCGCGATGACTAATAAATATTCCTTTCCAAGCTATCTAAGTATGTAAACAAACTGATTTCATTTACAACATGGGTAATGTAATATTTAAGTAATGAATTTTGTTTGATATTTTAAAAAAATTACCCACATCGGGGAACAAGCTATAATTATTGGCATTAGGGTTGTTTCATTGATGTTTTTGCAAACCTAGCCAATATTACTTTATGCTTCTACTTCATTGTGTAGAACTATGCCTTG
The DNA here is from genome assembly GCA_019776745.2 of Taxus chinensis. NCBI lineage: Eukaryota > Viridiplantae > Streptophyta > Pinopsida > Cupressales > Taxaceae > Taxus > Taxus chinensis. The sequence continues at coordinate 266,960,787 of CM034147.1, read as the reverse complement.
TATTTGATTTTAGGTTTTCTATTGTGTTTGCTTCCACTTTGGACTAGAGAGGAGCTTGATTGGCTGCCACATGAAGGAGTATTGAAAATTTTCTTGTCATTTTTAATTTCTCTTCAACCACATATATTTTTGTTTCCATCATTATGATGTCATTGGAGCTCATCAGATCCAAAATCATTGTCATGTTTGTAAGAGAGATGAAATATATGTTGCCAAAATTTATGTGTGCCCACATATGCACGTTGGATCTAGAGTTCATGAGGGATGAATTGAATTAGGATGAGATTATGATTGAATATTATTTAGATTCAAATATTTTACCGACACTTTGTAAATTGAGATGGAGCTTGTGAAAATGGTGATATTAGTGGAGACAAATAATCAATGTGGCTTTTATGGGGTACTTAAAATGATTTGGATAGAAGCTCACTCAACTGAGCTTGCAAAGGGTTAGGGAGCTTAGACTGGAGCTTGAATGTGAACTTGGATTGTGTGATAAAAAGAAAAGCTAGATGAGGGTAAGTGCATAAAGATAGGGGGCCAAAAGGGGGTAAAAAAGGGACACCTTTTTCCTAAAATCATCGAAACCTGAACTTCATTGAATAAATCGGCATGCCTATGCTCAAAATTTGAGAAAGTAATAAGAATAAGTACTGTAGAGCTCATAATCTAGTTTCTAAACTGCTATTTTTTTAAAAAAATGGCTGAGCTTAAGAGATTCAAATGTGGTGTGCACACAAACTATGTTTATTTTTGTGTAAAAAAGATAAGAACATATTGTTTGTGCGCCCCCCATTTTTTGAGTTGTATAATTTTTTTTTTCAAATCCCTTTGGTAGAAAGTTAGCTAAGACCATATAAGAGGTCCCAATTAATTTTCATAATTTTTGGATGAATATATAATTTTTTATTAATTTTCAAAGTGCACATATCTCGAAAATGAAATATTTGTGTGTGCACCCCCATAACTCTGTAGTTTTTTTTATTGCATGTACAATGGAGTTTAGAAAAAACCTCATTTTTTAATTTGGATGAAAAAATCATAAATGGTGCACCAAAACGTATGCATAGGTTTTTGCAAGAAAACAAGGCACTAGTAAAAGAAATTATGGATGAAAGCCTTAAACTAATAAAATTTTAGAAAGAATTATATTTCCATCAAGGTAAAAATGAGCTTGACATCATAGTATAATTTATTTTTGAATACTTTATTTTAAAGCGCAAGATATTGGGGTGCACACGTGAAATTTTGATGTTTTTTTATGTCAAACACGGTTTTAATCACGCAATACACAGTCCAAACCTCTGGTTTGGAAATCCAAGCCTTTGGATTGGGTATTCCAAACCCCAACAAGATGAAACATGCTCGCATTATAACGCGCTTGCGTTCCTGTTTCTAATGTGGAATATGTCCATTTGGGAGGGATAAAGTGGAAAAATACATAGAAAACTATAACGTGAGCGCGTTTCATCTTGGTGAACCTGATCTGTAACGCGATCACGTTATAATGTGACCTAGATTTTCCCTTTTTGCATTATAGCGCAATCGAGCCATAACGCGAGCGTGTTATGGCTAAAATAACCAAAAAATGGATTTGTGTCTACTTTTTGGCTCCCCATCTTTGTGCATACACCCATGAGTTCTGTAAGGAGATAGAATTTATATGTAGAGAATATATTGAGTGTTTGTGAGTAGGGCTTGATGCAACTCAATGGTTAGTGCAACTTAGTGATGTAAGCAGGTTTCTCGGTGAGGTTGAAGAGCTTGGGACTCCATGTTAGGAGATGAGATGGCTAGAGGGAGATATACATGGGTAGAGTTTTATAACTCCTTTGAAGATCTTAAATGGTTGCAACTCCAAACCTTGACCAACAACCTTGTTAACACTAAAAAACCAAAGTTGACCTACAAACAAACTGGAGTGGGGAGTTCTTGGTGATCATCAACTAATTTTTTACCTTGATAATGATTTGTTCAGATCTGCATATAAATGGTAGATTTTTAGGTTTTGGACACCACAACATTTCTCTCCCCTTTTTATCTCCTAACTTAATAAATGGATTACATTTTAGATTTGATACCAAATTTTGAAATCTTAAATTAAAAAAACACAAGACCTAAATATAATCATTTTATTAATCAAAATAAGTTACAATACTTATATGTATTGAATATATTTGTTTACATTTTGTTACAACACATGATAAATATCCATGCAAGAAGGAGATGACAACTTAACTAAGTTGTTCTAAATGGTATATTGACTAAAACTAAATAGATCACACTAGTGAGCTATACACCTAACATAACCGAACTAAAAATATAACTAAGATAAATTCCTAGTTACAATAATACTCTAAGAGGTGCATTTTTTTTTTATTATTGATAAATAGTTTTAAAGGGACTATACCCTGTTACAAAAAGGGCTCATCATCCTGATATAACTATGATAAATAGTTTATGGGAGGTTTGGGTATAAATCATCAAACTGTGTACTCTTTCCTACAAGATGAGTACCTCCCCTATGGTTCCATTTTTTGGAATAATCTGGTCAAGAGTAGAAATTTCATCAAGCAGGGCAGTAAATGGAAAGTGGGGGATGGTAGGGACATAAACTTCTGGGAGGATAATTGGTTTAATGGCAATCTCATGGATAGATTTGGGACGGTTAAGGACAGTCTTATAAGCAAGTATGGCATTAAAATCAACGACTATATTGAGGGAAATGGTACCAACAAGAATTGGAAAAAACTTACTGTGGAGAGAAATGATCTGAAACAAATTACTTCCTACCTTAAAGATCAATTAGATCTTATTCCATTAAGTCAGCTGGATTCCAAGGATGAGCTGGTATGGAATAATTCCAATGATGAGAATTACTCTGTCAAAACTAGATATAATAATTTCTTCCACAGTAGTCAAACAGAGTTCAATTGGAACAAGATTTGGATGTCTGAATTAACTCCCAAAATAAATTTTTTCCTTTGGCTGGATATCAGAGGTAGGATTCTTACCACTGACAACCTAATGAGAAGAGGATTTATAATCCCTAATATGTTTCATCTTTGTAAGAAAGATTCTGAGGATATCAGCCACCTGTTCATACATTGTGAGTATGCCACCAGAATATGGAGTTTTTCCCTCTCTAAATTTGAAGCTCTTTGGGTGTTGCTGAAGGATCTTAATCAACTATGGACTCAATGGAACCCACCCTTTAGGCATTGTGTTGTTAAAAGGATTTGGAAGCTGGTTATCCCTCATTTAATCTGGAGGATATGGAAGGATAAAAATGATATTATCTTCAGAAATAAGAAGCAAAACTATAAACTTAGTATTGGTAAAATTTCTAATGGTATCAAAGAGAATATTGCTAGATTTAAACCCCCCAAGAACAATAGATATCAAGAGAATGAAGAATACATCTTATCCAATTGGCAGATAGGAAATGTCAATAGTCAGAGCAATCCCGGGAATAACATTGATAGATCCTTGATTAAATGGCATCCTCCTAATTTTAATTGGTATAAGTTGAACTTTGATGGGGCCTCTAAGGGAAACCCTGGGATTGCGGCAGGGGGAGGAGCGATACGGGATCATAAAGGTAATCTGATTGCTGCGTATGTTGGGAAAATGGGAATTCAAACTAATCATTTTGCCAAAGCATTATCTGCTCTATGGGGCCTGAGAATTGCCCAGACTCAAAATATTCAAAACCTCATTATTGAAGGGGACTCCCTGAATATAATTAATCTTCTTAAACAGTGCTCATCTCCAAGTTGGAGCATCAAGGATTTTATCTTAGATTCCATAAGTATTAGTCATACTTTCAATAGCATCAGGATCATGCATACTTACCGGGAGGGTAATAAATTGGCGGATGCGCTGGCTAATTATGACATTAATGTTAACCTCACTATTTGGGATAATAATAGCATCCCTAAGCGGCTTCAAAACAACATTCATGCGGATTTCTATACGCAAGCAATATCTAGAGCTAAGTTATGATTTTTGGGTGTGGATCAGCATCAATAATACTCCCACACATGTTGACTTAAAGAATATGATTATGCAAATCATGTCAAATAATCAAGATAGTGTGAATTATATGGGGAATTCCAAGTGGAGCTACATTGATTTGAAAATCTCACATGCGGGCTGCACTGCGACTGCTAAAAGTCGGATACAAAGCTCCACGGAAACCGAAGACAACAATAATGTGATTGATGACAGGGAGCGGGCTATTCCCACATGTGATTTTCCGCAGGCTCAGATCAGCAGACACATAACCATTCATGGGAAAAGCAACGGCTCTCATTTCCAATATTGTGTGGATTACAATAGCAAAAAGTGGACTAGCTTCAGCGCTCACAAGAATTTGGGAATTTGTTGCAAACAGTTAAGCACAGAGAAGATGGGGGGTCCCCCTTGCCAAATTGAGCCTAGTGCGAACCCAGACTGGAAGGATAATATTGAGCTATGGAGCATTCTCAGCAAGGGTGGCATCACCAACTTCATGGAGAAGGTTCAGGGGCATGATCAAAGCATCTTTGTGTGTTTTGTGAAGGATTGGAAGGAGCAGACTGTCGAATATGGGGGGCAGAAGATCTTGGTCAATGAAGAACTTATTGTTGAAGCGACCGGCCTTGGCTTGGAGGGCTACCATTTCTTTAACAAAAGGGTCGATAGAGATGTTGAAGAAAGGAGATTTATGGAGGGATTTGAGAAGCTGATCTACGTTACAGTGGGCCTGCTTGTTAGCTCGATCCCTCCGCCTTATGATGAGGTTACTCGCATGATGATACGGTTCATCTCCTTGGAAGGAAGGTTTTTCACTGTACCTGCTAAGCACCTTATCTTTCTTAACCACTTCCATAGGAATCGCATGGTTTGTTTCCCCCATTACTTGCTGAACTCTCTTGAGCGCTCCATTTTGGAGTTTCAAAAGCATACCAGGGCGGTTCCTTTACACCAGGGGCTTATTTTGCTGCTACATAAATGTTGTCTACTTAAGTATCCTGGTCTCCCATCCTCTCCTAGCTCGGTTCCCCCTCTGCCGGGTTCTGCTGCTGCCAGCCCTGTTTCTCCATTCTCTGCGCCCGCCACCGCTGCTATCACCCCCTACTGGCCGTCCAGGCTTCTTCTTCCATTCCCCCTACTGCTGCTCCTGCCCCCCACTTCGCCTCCACCTCGAACATACTGGTTACCAGGGCTTCTAGAAAGCTTAACCTTGAGACTCTTGCTGTGGAGAAGGGTCCTCATGAAATTGAAATTGCACATGACCTCCTGAATATTAGCAGTGCCAGTCCCCGAGATGTGCATATGGAAAGCTCTTCAAAAAGGCTGGAAGCCTTAGAGGCTGATATGAAACTGTTGAAGGATGAGGTTAAGAACTTGGAAAAATAGAAAGGTAAGAGGAAGAAGGAGGAGGAGGTGGATATTGATAGCAGCCAGATTGATGATATCTATAAGAAGTTGAACTCCTTAGACTCCCGTTTAGGGAAGGCCAAAACTCGACATGATTACAACATGGCCATCTTTAGGGTGATTGAGGAGTTCATTGAGCAACATGTCAAAAGTGTCTCCAACCTCAGCGGAGTTCCGGCAACACTTTGGGGTAATGATAAGGAAAGAAAAAGGACCATTGAGCAGCTGGATAATACTGACGCTGCCCACATGACAACTTTGGGTATGTTCCATTCCTGGAAGAATATCAAGAACAACATAGACAAAGCTGCCAAAAAGTAGTTGTAGATGCTTTAGCTGTTCTTGTATGTTTTTATGCTTTTTTTTACGGTCTCTCTACTACTTTTTTGTAGTATTTTTGTTGTTTTGTCTTGATTGGGTAGTTGTTTTTTGGCTACTTTGAGCTTCATTGTCACATTTGGATTCTGATCCTTTTCTCTCTTGTTCTCATTCCTATTCTGGCTCCTAGGCCATCTTTTGTACTCAAGGGTATAGTCCCTTTCAAAAAACTATTTGCCAATAATAAAAAAAAAAAAATGATGATTCAACAAAAAATGATCAAAATCCAGATAGAACAGTAATTTCAAAAGTAACCAAGAGCTAGTTACAACTAGAAGAAAAATAGGACACAGACTGCAACAAAACCGCAAAAAAGTAGCAAAGTCCCAGCAAAAAATCACAAAAAAACAACATCATCAACGATTCCTGTTAGCCCAAGTGATTCTATTTTTTGGATGCTCTTTCAATTCTGGACTGGATCGTTTGTAGTGAGGTAAACAATGCCAATGTGGTTATGTGCGTTGAGTCCGAAGCATCCAGCTGCGATATGGTCAGACTCCTCTCTTTATCATTCCCCCAAATAGTTGCAAGGATTCCACTGAGCATGGCAATGCTCTGAAATTTTTGCTCTAAAAACTCACTTATGGATTTGAAGATAGCCATGTTGTGATCATGTCTATCTTTAGCTCTCCCTAGTTTGGTGTCAAGAGAGTTCAACTTCTTATATATATATATCAGTAAATCAATCCTTGTCATTGTCATTCTCTTCATCAAATTTTCTTTTCCCTCTCTGCTTTTCCATACGCTAAAGGTCCTTCTTCAGTTGCTTCATCTCCTTCTCAAGGGCTTCTAGTCTAAGAGGCACTCGAGACTCCTCCTAATGTCAAGCCATTTCAATACTAGCATTGCTGTTATGTAGCAAGTTTTGAGCAACCTCCATATCTTTGGAGCTTCTGAGAATCCTGGAAGTGTGAGGGGTGACCATTTTCTTGGGATTATTGGTTTTGGATTTGGAAGGGGCAGTAAGAATGAGAGTGGGATCAGAGGAGGTGGTAGCGAGCAGATCACTAAGAGCAATCGGGAAGCCAGGGAACTTGGCAACACAAAGCTTGTGCAATAGAAAGATAAAGCCCTGATGCAAAGGAATAACACGAGAGTGCTTTTGGAAATCCAAAACAGAGCACTGAAGGGAATTGAGAAGGTAGTGCGGGAAGTAGACCATGAAATGCATTCTAAAATGGTTTAAAAATATAAGGTGTTTAATAGGGATAGTTTTATAATGCCCTTCTAAAGAAATATATCTGACCATCATATTCGTCACTTCATCAAATGGCGTGGGAATAGAACTTACCCTTATGCACTCTAGGAGGTGCATTATTGTCTACAAAATTATTTAATAAAATGCTAAATCAATATCTAAAACTATAATTTAATCATGATCGATATGGGTTCTTGGGGGTTGTCACATATTGCTGACTAGACTTGACTTTGATTGACATGGGTTCTTTTGGGTTGCCATATACTACTAACTAGACCTAATTGCACACCAATGTTCTTATTAACATTTTTATTTGATGCAATATTTTTTGTGGACTTGAATGTTAATGTAATGAATAGTCTTAGAATATTTATGTGTGGTGAGTGTTAATATAATCATGTGTTACATGATTTGAGAGGATTCTTATTTGGGTACTTGGCAACTCAATTCCTTGACCTTGGTAGTGCACCATGTGTTCATAGCACATCCTATACCATAGGTAAGAAATTTGTGAGCATAATGATCAAAAGCTTTAGATAGATGGTAGAATGAACCTTTTGAATTTAATGGCACAAGGACATGACATGCCCTTCCACTATGATAGGTAATCCATCTGTTTTAAACTACCAGTTTTAATAAATACCATATTTATACGTAACATAAAAATTAAGTTTTATTCTAAATAAGATATATTACTTTGTGTCAAGACAAAAAAGGAATCACAAATACCATGAATACATATATTGTAAATACTTTCTAGATAAAAAATTAGTTACATGAGCTTAGGTGAGATAAATAAAGTATGGATTTTGGCTAGAAGATATTGTATCAATTTTTATTAAGATAGAGTGATAGTGATTTAAGAGTTTGTAGGAAGGATGTACAAAGTTCTATCGATTTATCCTGAAAAATATGGAAGTGTGAATATGATAGGAGAATGAAGTTTCCTATTGCGAAAAAGAGTCATCCTATTGAATTTTTCTAGGAAAATTTTGTCCTTTATAAGTTTTAGCTTGATCTCAACTATGGAACTACGTTTTTTTTTGTATTTTTAGCATTTCTTTCTATGAATACAATTCTATGATTGAAATTTTACAACATACTAAGGATCCTTATTCTTATGCTTTACTTGGGGACTTAAAACGGGGTTAGTATAATTGGTTTGATCTACTCTCAAAATTCCTTTGTAGAAATACTCCAAAGAGACATCAAACCCTCCAAGTTCCCCACCTGATGTATATATACAAGATGTATATCACAATGTGTTTTGGAAATTAACACATTAGTATGACCTCTAGCACTTGGAAATGATATTTGGTGTGATGTAGCTAATTTAATATGACATAATATATCCATGAAAGATGTGTGCTAACTTAGAGTTGGCTTCAATTATTGATAGAGTGATTTATTAATTTGGTGCTTTGTTGTGTTCTCCTAGGTTGTCCCCAAATATTTGTGATAAGAGGCCCTTTGAATGGGTAGTGGAAACGTGATTTTATAGGTGAATATTTCAAAAGTTTTTCCTACTCATTAGACACTAGGGTTATTAGATTAGATTATAAATTATAAAAATTAACCATTAGGTATTTGGAAGATAAATTCACTAGATTAAGAAAATTTCACCTAAATGATTTTTTTCCCATAGCCTACTTCATCCCAATGAAGTGAAATTTACAATATGTTAGTTGAGATAGTGACTAGATGTCTAAATATGTGTTCTATATTCTAAAATTTTGATTTTTACTAGTCAATGTTGGACAACAAGTGTGATCTAGTGTCTAGAGAAAGGTATGTGTATGAATGAGTCATTTAAATGCATAATGAATGACGGGTTGAGATAAATTAAAATGATTGATTTTCCAAATTCCATAGATCTAGAAGTAGGTATCTATAGTATATAGATTATTTTCCACTCTTACCAATGATTTATTTTTGCAAAATGTTGGTACATTATTCTACCTAAATGTGTGTTTCAATTGGCATAACCATGTGTGGTGTTGGGTTGGTTAGTAGTACTTGACAAGAGATTAATTTTATGTGGCATTTCTTGAGATTTCCCTAGCATTTGGTCCTACCCTTTTACTACCCCCTTACCACCTTTCTTCCACTTTCTTAATCCCTCTTACTACCTCCTCTATATTATCACCTTCACAAATACCTATGATACATTTAACATCTCCATATACCCTTCATATCACCTTCACATTTTCCTCCTAGTATTTTCCTACCTCTTTTTTCTATCATCTCCTTACAGTTATGTCAGACTATTTACGGCTAGTGACATCAATTATTATAGCAATCCCCTTTTCCAATAGATAGTAGACGCAATTAGATAAGAGAGATCACAACTTTAGGTCATGGACCCCTATATAAGGGAATCATTATAATATTTTCTATAATAACAACATCACATAGTTTTCTCTACCCATGCTCGTAAATATACCCTTAAAATTTTCAGTTTTATTAGATATTATGCTTAAAGGTCTACTTTTTAGCATTGGGTTATTAGGAGAAACAAGAATATGAGTTGTACTAGAAATTTTTATCAACTTTTTGGGTCCCCAATTATGGTCTACTTAGGTCTTGTACCTCTCCTTTTTTTAATCCACCCACAACAACTCTCTCACAAGGTATTACTAACACTAAGAGGTTAATATGAAAACAAGTTCTCTTAAAATATAAGTATCACTAACAATTAATTTTTCAATTATGTTGGTTTGATTGATTATGTTTGATGTATAATGTTTTAGACTAGGATAGAGTAACATATTCTTATCTATTGTATCATTTTAACTATTATCTCTTTTCTATATCTTCTATAAGGATTTACAACTCTAGTCTAGATATCTTATAAGACTTAATATCACCCCAAGTTGTTTATTATTACAACTTAAGATATTGGTAATAACCTATCTCCTAGCTTACACATAATCTTTGTAACTATACACTTTTTATAGAGTATGGATTATCATCTTCTAGATATATGACTCTTATACAACTTGGTATTTTATCTTATCTTGTGGGTAAGTGCACCAATATGGGGGGAAAAAATATGACACAAAAAGTGAAAATGAAAAAAACACGCGTACACGGTTTTGCAATAATGCGAATGCTAATCAAATTATTTTTTCTTAGGTTCGGTAATTCACAAACCTAAAACAAGAACGCATTTTGTAAAACTATAAATAAAAAATTCTCGAGCACCCTTAATTTCTATTTCCCCCAAAAGTGAGTTTGAGAGAAAAACCCCGCACTCGTTTTTTATATTCAGCTGGATCTAACTCCCATAATCATTTGAGAATTGCCGCAAATATCAAAATCGACAGATGACGCCATGGAGAAGAGGTACAAAAAAAATATTTTAATCTAAATTGCATTGAAAATTTTATAATTATATAGTAGAATTTGAATTGAATACATTTTTTTTATTGTTATAGTTCCACCTCATCCACAACCAAACCCTACATTTCTTGTGAACCCTTCTAACCCTCCTACAGTTTTTGAACATCCCCCAAGTATTTAGGAGAATTTAAAAGCCCATATAGTGGAAAACAAGATTGAAATTGCGGAATTAATTTTTAAAATGAGGGATTTCCATTCTACAAATCCCAACTGTGCCTCTCTTACAAACACATTGGAGGCATTAGTGTATCAAGTTGATGGTGCAAGGAGTCAAATTGATCATTGGGACATCTTATAGAGATCATTGTAGGGAATACTATGCCAACAAATTTTCATATGCGGATGTAAAGAAGAAATAAATTACAAAAAGACCTCATATGTGACTTATTCATAGACCCCTGAACCAATTTTCCTATTCCATTTTCATGCAAATGGTTTCTAATCCACTAGTATAATAATAATTTGATTAAAAATAATTTTGAGGACTGATGGTGGATGGTGTTTTATTTTACACCTTGCAATAACAACGAGGTTCCACTATAATTTTTTTAGGAAACTCTATTGTGAGTTTATCCTCAACGAGATCTCGAACTATTTTGATTTCTGGTATTTCCAGGGCTGAGGAAAAGGCTCTGGATAGATCAACCAGGTGCACAAAAGTGCACCTATTCAATAGGGTAGTGTCCCCACACAAAATCCCCCTCATCTTGAGACTGTCCCTCCAGCAGTGAAGGAAACAGTAGAGATTTGATACACTACACATGCTTCAGGAACTATCTGATACCCTTGTCCAACATATGAGGGGGATTTCTGATCCAAATGTTCTTGGAGGTACACAGAGTATTCCCTCAAGAAATACTAAGCATGAGACCACATCTTTACACGTCATGTGGTAGCATATGCTTTTTGGCTCGAGGAGGATGATACTTTCATGCATACTCCCAAACTTCTTGAATGTAATCCAAATCCACACAAATTTCAACAAACATTTTTTTAAATTTCAGAGTTTTGTTTGAATTCCATCAAATTTTCCCTCCAATTTACAAATTTTTTTGGAATCATGACTGAGTATTTGATATGCCAAAAAACACAAATATTCTAGAGAAAAAGACTCCACTTTGTACATGTATGCATTGCTCAAAATGCCAAAAATGTCATCACCCTAAAAACATGAACAAGTCAAAATCCAATACATAATCCCAAAATGGAGTTGGTGGGCCAAATTTTAAAAAAATTTATATAAACTTTTAAATTCTCTTTATTCATACATATGTCTGTCGCTTGATATGAAACAATTGTCAAGTATTAGCAACTAACTCTGATGTGACACATGGCTTTGATAAATTTGATGACCTCGTTATACATTTCCTTATTTTTATCTAAGACATGTGTTGTATGATCGGTGCATACGTCTGTTTTTCAACTTTAAAAATCACTGAGATATTTTTCTCATATTCTTTTGATGCCCTCTTTTCAGTGTAAATATTTTGTAATTCACTCATTCAAAAATTAGAAAATTCCAAATCTTTTCCCATCTCATTGTACTTTATTCAGCATATTTTTTTTTATTGGCGGTAAAGAGTTACCTGATTAAAGGGGACCCTACCCCATACAATTCACAGGTGTGGTGCGGTAAAAAGATGAGACATATGAGGAACAAAACAAACCGGCCTCTTACCAGTGCCAAAATATTGTCATTACACATACATGTACTTAGTTGGCATAAATGTGTTTTGATCTACATGTAAACCAAAAACCAACAATAATTCTCAACAATGTGGCCCCTTCCCTGTTGGATGTTAGCTGATCTTATGTGTAAGGGGGGAGATTGTGCTTCTGTTATTTACTTCTGAGGGCTAAAAACATTCCAACCCATCATTCCGTACACTCGTTTGGCTCCACATTTTCCAATTGTTCTGGTGTCAATGAATTCAATGTGTTCCAGAGATTGTCTAAGTGGGTAAATGTCCCATAAGTGATTCGATTACATTCTTACAAACATGTTGCAAACTTCCGCCTTAATTTCTGGGTCAGTCAAATTCCTTGCATTTAAAGTTTCAAAGACAGAAGTCACAAGATAAGAGGATCATAGTCACAACCAGGTGATTAGGATCTAGAGTTCTTCTCACCAGAAATCTTCTACCTTTAACGGAGTTTCTTCGAGCTAAATGACCAAGAGAGGGATGGATTTTGATGATTAGGGAAATATCATAATCTAGGTTTTGAATCCATGTTCTATCTTCAACTATTCAATAGTGGCAGGGAAATCAATAGATATATCTAAATCAACCAAGATGAATAAATAGTGTCCCTCATTTTTATGCCTATGTGCATGGCATTGTATGCATGTTCGACAACCCTATCGTATGTATATATGGAATTTTTAATTATCCATATGACCTATTCTGAGTACTTTTAATTTAATAGTGGCATGGAAAATCAATTTGAATAATATATTTTACATGTATGCAGACCTTACATTTAGAATAAGATGTCATCATTGTATGAAAGCTAATATGATGTGCACTTGACAATATAAGACATTATGGATGTAATTTTTCATGTTATTTTTATTGGTTTTAACGTATGTACTATGTATAAAAATTTTGAGTACTCAATTTACTGTATATATATGTATGTTCTTGAAATATTATTAATAGGTTCAATGTATGCTTGATATTATATATGTTTGGATAAATTTGATGTCATCATCCCGATCTCTGCAAGGAGTACAAGCAAGGTGTTGTTGCTGCGATTTCATCATTCACAAATGTAATTATTTAATTCTATAAAATTTTAACGTATGAAATATGCTCATATAATTCATATTAAACTTAATATATGTCCTTATTGTTTATATGTATATTCATATTACCAAAAGGTTCATCAACTATGCAGCCCTGATATATTGATTCATAAATTTGATGCCTCAAATCAACAAAGTGCCATCTCTGCAAGGATAGTCGAGAAAATGTTGTTAAAAGCGATTGTCATTACACATACATACTCACTTAGTTGGCGTCCCAAAACTACATTAGATTTAACTCGTTCAAAAGCTCATTATTGTTCATATTATGTTTTGTCCTTCATTGAAGCTATATGTAGGATTGTTACCTACGATATTGTGTAGCATCTATCCACTGTGTATGAGGGTTCAACCAGGCGTGATGCAGAGCTTCAAAAAACATAGTTGTTATCTCAATGATTAGAATCAAGAAAATTTTCATTACACCCGTGTCAAAAACTGTGCTCCAGTTGGCGTAGCTTGTTCTTAACAATGAACCTTACATTCAAACACCTTCCATTGATAGCATAGATTCTATCTTGATTTTGGCCTGATTTGGGTATAGTTATTTGATTTTGTGATCTTATGTGTATTTAGGTTTCATCAGCACAGTCCACACTCATCCCCATTGAAAAATATCATATTGAGGGCACTTTTCTCTCAAACCACTCATTCATGTTTGATACACCCGTTTCACTTACTTCCAACTCCCAATGCTTTGTGGCTCTAAAGGTGAGACTGAAGATTCTCGTAGAACTCAGGCCATAGTTGGGATCTGGTATTCCATATCACAAGTAACCTCCATTACGTCTAAGGGAGTGCCTATACATGTTGAAAAGAGTAGGGATGGAATTTTGATGATTACAGGTAATGTGTTTGCATCCTACTGTGTCCAACCTTGCGTCATACCCAAGGGGCTAAAGACTTTAGTGCAGGCTATTGGGTATAGAATTCGACTTATTACCACATTGTTTTTTTTGTTATATTTTGTCTTTGACATAAGTTGGGCGACTTGGTGGTAATAATTGTTATATTTTGTCACTATGGGGGGGGGGGGGACTCATAGTATTTTATTATTCTATTTCTTCGTTGATGGTGACTTATGGTACTTTATTATTATATTTCTTCATTGGGGTCACTTAAGTACTTGATATTTTTGTGTTAGACCTTTTTAGTCCCACTTGATAACATTATGAGCTATTTTTTTATTTATTGCAACTTGGAAAAAGGTAATGAATTGTATGAAAGGTTTGGAAATCACTATAGAATCATTTTGTATATAAATACTTATTTTGATTTGAGTGCAACTGCTATATGCAAATCTACAGCTTATGGATTGAAATCCCACCCCTATTCGGTGCTGAGAGATCCATCTAGCTACCAAAACATATCAACGGTAGTGAAAGATCTACCCTGGACAATGTCATTTTGCAAAAATTTCAGGGTATAAGTATTTACAGGATACCCAAAAATTCTTACAGAGCTTCATTAGTTCACTTTTGGAGACATAAGTTGCTGAAAATATTTAGAGGGTTTTCAACTCAGATTTACGGCAGCTCCTTGAGTAGCTCAGCATTTTCACTTTGAAGCTTTTGATCAATTTCTAGCCTTGTCCAAGCTAGTTGATTGTTTAGAATATTGTAGCTTGTATTTGAGGTTTTCCAAGTGATGCAGAGCAAATTCAGATCTCAATGATAGAAAAGATCATTATTCTAATTTGTAAATGTTATTTGCAAAAATTTCATAATTTTTGCACTTAATTCAGAAGTTGTACAAACACCTTAGAATCACTTTCTAGCTTTTTAGGGCACGCTGTAACTTTGCTAGCACTTATTTTTATCTTCAAATCTCTATCTAGGTTTTCTCATGTTCTCCACAATCCCCATTAGCAATTCTCTTCTAAATTTTCAAACCACTTGATGGGTCATCCTTGGGAGATTTAATTTTCACTTACTTCCAACTCCTTGCTGTTGTGGCTCTAAAAAATCTATTTTATTGGAACTGCATATTTAATGGTATGTCCATATTTAAGTAATCCTCTTTTAAGGCCTCTTTAAATAGTATGATATTCACTTTTAAGTTTCCTCTGATCAATCTATATTAGAGGAAGTCTGAGATGTTGCAAGAGAATACTAGCCTTTGTTCACCTTTTTCATTGCTGATTATTATTAAGAAAGAAGGATGTCGAGGGAGCTTTTCTATTTGAATCATCCAAGAATATGTATTTCTTCTCTTATAATACTCCAACATCAAACCAGTAAACAAGAGAAAAATATGCAAAATTTCTTAACTCTAATTCAACAGGCATTTCACACTTTAGACAGTAGCAGTATCAAACAATCTAAATGAAACTAATGTCTTCAATTTGAGGAGCTTCCTTTCAGACTCAAAAGGCCATGCTTTGGTGACTGACCAGAACCCTACCCAAAAATTCAACTATGATGATGAAGAATCAGGTGACATAGGGCCAGGACCTGATAGACATAGATAAGTTTACCAAGACATCCTTCTAGAATTTCACAAATAAGGCCTTCATTGTGCAGAGTATCCAATTCTACTAAAATTTTGAAAAGATGAAATGTTGAAAATATCCAAGAATAATTCGGTACAAAGCAATGTTACCTAAAGTTCCATGACAGCTAAAATCTAGAATTTCTGATAAGCTGATGACTTCCATATTTGGAGCTCCAGTGAGATTATAAATTAAGAATAACAAAGTCCAATGAGTATGCTCTGATGCTTGTTTAAAGGAAATCTATGGAAGTAACTGATGGAATACCAAGAAAATTTGATCATTTTTAACGTCTCTTTTGAAGGAACTCTAGGGTTTTGGTCTGAGGGGCGAGTTGTCAGTGTCCTTTGTTTGTCTTTGACTCACACTTGAGTTGTATATGTACAAGTGCGTTAAGAAAGTGGCTGTTGCAGTTTGAGAGGCGAGGTTTCTAAGGTTAGGATTTTGTGGTTGTGGTAGATGATTACGTGGTGTGATAATGTTTCTCCAGGTCTTGGCACCGCTATTGGGGATTCAGCTGTCCTTGATGTTTCCTATCATATTTAACATTTTCTGCCACAGACCCCAGTAGTCCTTAATCCCTAGGATAAAGAAATACAATTACTTGTTTCCATTTATAATGATATATACTATTTGTAAAGTTTACTTCGTGCTTTATTCTTTTTATTATTCCGTTAAATGTTGTTATCGACCTCTAAATATGTATGCATTTCAAGTTTTTGGAGAATCACATCATACCCTTCACTATTTGATTGACTACCTCTATTGTTTAGTAACATTTATTTGAAAGAATCCACTTTTTTTATAATATGATTATTACTTTTCCATTAATTGAAGGTCACTAAGCCATAGGCCATTTTAAATCCCATTCATCTTATAACATAGAAATATTTACTAGGAGAATTGATAACCTTTGGTGATTTTTTTCCGAATTGATCCATTGGGCTTACTTTGTACCAGCAGACTTAATCGATCGAACTCAAACTCGAGACTAGAACTATGAACCTACTATATTTTCATGGCCTCCTATTTGAGTATTCGAACAAGATTGTATCTTTGTTCTTTTTTTTATTCAAAAAAAAGATCTTAATTATATTAAGATGCAAGATGATACAAGATTCTCTCAACAAAAAGATTGCAGATTGTGAGTATGAGAGCAGCCCCAGAGAGCTAGAAAAAACATGAGACTAGAGCCAGTGCCTAGGAAAGCCAATAAATTCTTATTTTCACTACCACACAAAACATGAAAACTGAAAAACACCAAACCAACACATACACACAACTTCATTGTGCAGCCCCGTAAACGTTTGTGGAGGATGTTGATTTTGGTGTCTAGACGGTGTTGTTACTTTTGGGCTACTTAAAATCTAGGAGATGTGTTGCTTATCAGTCCATTGGTTTCTAGCCCTATTACTTTAAAAAGATTATAACTCCCTTGACAATTTGAAACACTTTATTTCCATCGTACCTCGAGGTTACACTGATCCTACACCTGCATTCGACCTCTAAAATGTCTTGGCATTTTTTTAAATTTTTTGGTTACTATCTCAAAATTTGAAATCTAATTAAAGATTGGATTCGATACAAACATACTACAGTTTGAAATAATGTAAGGCCCTAATTAGATGCATTTTGTATTAACACTCCCTAAAGAATCGTGACATCACAAAAAACCGATCTCCACTTAACATATTTATCCAGCGGTGGACATGTCCTAAGTGGAGGCTTAAATATACAAAGCACCATGGTATATAAAAATGGGCTACTACTTAAAAAGCGTTACCTCCCCCGTTGTAATTTTTCCCACCCAGAAAACCAATTTCCTTAGAATGTAATTTACTACCGTTTGGTAGTTAAAAGGATCTCGGACTCCATAACACCTGGGTTTTATAGGTATGATAACCTATTAGCTCATGATGACTATGGAAGCTCTACAAAACTATATCTCAATTTTAATAGGTTTATAACATATTAGCCATGCTATGAAGCTTGCAAGCATTATTGTAAAACTTGCTTTTTAAAGATCACCTATAGCGGCTTTTTGAATTTAAGAAACACATCTTACTTGGTAGAAACTTGCGGATTTGGGGGAGTTGGTGTGGTGGTGACTTTGTCAGTGTTGAGGGCGAGTTCGAGAGTTGAGCTCGGGAGGTGTTGTGATGAGGTGTGCTCAAGGGTTGAGCTAAGGGAAGAGCTCATAGGAGCCGGGTTGGTTAATAACCAAGATTGATTTTGAGAGCCACACCACAGAGAGAAGGTTTCGAGTTGAATTGATGTGGGTGTTCAACACCGAGGCCAAGGTAGGCTTGCAGGAGTGTTGAGGGCCGAGTTGACTATATACAAGGGTCTTTCAATGAAATAACAAAATGTTCTGCCATGAGATGCCATTGTAGGAACTCTTGAATCCACCGAGTTACTAGCCACCACTGATCTGAACTTAGGGAAGTGCGAGTGGAGTCAATAAGCCAAGACACGATCCAACAACAACAAGGGATGATGACCAAATCGAATGCCAAATGCATCGGAAGGAGGAAGGAGGCACACATACTAATCTCAATACAATGTCAAGACAGATGTCGGAGTGAGTTGGGAAATTATTTGGCGTTGAGGACATTATGAGGATGCCAAATCTATGCTTCAAATGGCTTGCAGAATGACAACAAATTCATGCACTAAGTGGTTGAACATTGGGAATATATTCCACTCTTGTTTAACAACACAGACGTCTTCTAGAATCCCAATCACTCGCAAAATATCTTAAATGAAAACTATCTGTATGCTTGTTGATTACCAGAGGCCGAGACTAAGCTTCCATTTACTAATCCCGACTCAGAATTGTTGGCATAACTCAGGAATGTGGTTTCTCCTTTCGCTGCCATGTATGGAACAGAGGAGATCTTCTCAGATTCATGCACACTAATGATTGATGGGACTGACGGTCTCAAGCATGGATGGATCCAAAGCCAACCAGCCACAAACAGAGCCCGCAATTTCAAATTTGAATGAGCAAGGTGCTCTCAGCAGTCCGAGTCCCTGACAATGGCAAAAGATAATAGCTACAGTAAATAAAATTTTAAATCCTATAGAATTTAAATAAAATCAATAAAGTAAATATTCAAATTAAATTCATGAAGAACATACCTTTTCAAATTCAATCTAATGAACTGCAAGGATCAACACTACTCTTGAAAGTAACAAGCATTGCTTCATGATCTGATTCATGATCCTTCCATAGATTCTTGTTTGATGGCCTACCTCGATATTTGATTAATTGAATATTTGTTATAAGAATCACATGTGAATATTGAAGTATCTTTCAATGTACTTTATAGTCTTCAAACAACCAAGTATTTGATTTTTTGATAAGATATCATTAAAGTCAAGTTACAGTGACTATCACTAACTCAGTGGGATACTCAAGGCCTTCACTATTAATGAATGTGGAAGTCAATTTTTTTGCCTCTACACAACGACACAAAAAGTAGTTTGTTCAGTCTTTGTTAAATTCTGTCGCAATAACTGCAAAAACATGCCCTACATCACAAAATAAAATTCAAGTCAAATTTAAAATACATCAAGAGTTGATTATTTATTAATTTATAAATCTAAAACATGACATACATATTGTAATGCCTCATTGTAAATATAAAATAATAATAAAATAAATGTATAAAAAAAAAAGAAATGAAATAAAAGAATTAAAATCAAAGGCCCGTGATTCTTCTTGGGGCGAATTTAGGGCTCGGGCTCCTTTGGGGGTCATTTTTTTCATCGTTTTGGTTTTGCTTGTGTTATGGAGAATTGCCGCCGCCTTGGAGGGAGGATGAGCTCAAACCAGTCATGCCCTTCCACCAGTCTGTTGGAGAAAACGTGAGAGGAGGCGATGCATCAAAAGGGGAAACCTTATTTGCTTGGGGGCGCTGTTTTCTATGTTGACCAAATAAAAGAACGAGATGGCTCCTCATGGAATTTGGGGACAGTAGTTGCAGAAGGCGCGGGTTTCTTCATGGTAGGCACACTATTCACCATGCAACAGACAGGTCTTCAACCTGTTGTGTTTTCATTCACTCAGCTGGAAATTCATTTTTTGTTTACTTCTTTTTTTTAAACTTTTTCCCCCCCAGTCAGCGCCAAAATGGGGGAAGCTTTTCCTTTACTGCGGGGAATTCTCTAAAGGCAAAATGGAGAGAGATTTTTGACAAATGTTGTTGTTGCATGCGCCCTAGTAGATTCGAATATGCAAAAAATGTGGCAGCATGCAAACTGTTCAAAAATGGCTGAAAGAAAGGTGTATTGCGGACTGTAATGATGGCAGGATGTGCAAAAAATGAGGCTGCTGAAAAGGCCTTGGAAACTTTCAAGCAAATGCATTTGGTCTGTGTAAACCCAGAATCCACAACCTTTGCCAGCGTGCTTCCAGCCTGTGCCAAAATGGAAGTATTGGAACGTGGTATGAACAATAGAATGTGGTTTTGTTTGTACTATTTTGTGCTTGTTGGTGTCATAGTTGATATGCGTGGAAAAATGTGGAAGTGTATTCAAGGCATGTGAATTGTTCGGAAAAATGCCTCAGATATTTCATCTCTTGGAATGCAACGGTTTTGGGATATTTCAAATACATGGGCTGCATATGAACTTTTCCCGATGAATACATTTGAATATGTAGAGGATGGGTGTGAGAAGGT